>CM075987.1:28403961-28494315 GCA_038087875.1 Malacoraja senta
GCCTGGGGGACAGGCAGAAATAGGTGAATTTATAATGGGAAACAAGAAAATGGCAGACCAGTTGAACAACTGGTTCTTTCTTCACTAAGGAAGACACAAACAATCTCCCAGAAATACTAAGGAACCGAGGATTTAATAGGAGGGAGGAACTGAAGGGAATCCACATTAGTCAGGAAATGGTGTTAAGTAAACTGTTGGACTGAAGGCAGATAAAATCCATAGAGCCTGATGGTCTGCATCCCAGAGTACTCAAGGAGGTGGCCCTAGAAATCGTGAATGCATTGGTGATCATTTCCCAATGTTCTATAGACTCCGATTAGTTCCTGTGGACTGGAGGGTAGCCATTATAACCCACTTTTTAAGAAAGGAGGGAGAGTTAGCCATACATCGGTAGCGGAGAAGATACTTGAGCCGATTATTAAAGATGTTATAGCAGCGCATATGGAAAGCAGTGACAAGATCGGTCAAAGTCAGCATGGAGTTATGAAGGAAATCATGCTTGACTAATCTCCTAGAATTTTTTGAGGTTGTAACAAGTAGAATGGATAAGCGAGAGAGCCAGTGGATGTGGTGTATCTGGACTTTCAAAAAGTCTTTGACAAGGTCCCACTTAAGAGATTTGTGTGCAAAATTGGAGTACATGGTATTGGGGGTTGGGTATTGACATGGATAGAGAACTGGTTGGCAGACAGGAAGCAAATAATAGGAATTAACGGATCCTTTTCAGAATGGCAGGCAGTGACTAGTGGGGTGCCGCAAGGCTCAGTGCTGGGATCCCAGTTATTTACCATTTATATGAATGATTTAGATGAAGGAATTAAATGTAACATCTCCAAGTTTTTTGATGACACAAAGCTGGGTGGCAGTGTGAGCTGCGAGGATGCTGTGAGGCTGCAGGGTGACTTGGATAGGTTGGGTGAGTGGGCAGATGCAGTATAATGTGGATACATGTGAGGTTATCCCCTTTGGTAGCAAGAACAAGGCAGATAATTATCTGAATGGTGTCAGATTAGGAATAGGGGAGGTGCAATGAGACCTGGGTGTCTTTGTACACCAGTCACTGAAAGTAAACATGCAGGTACAGCAGGCAGTGAAGAAAGCAATTGGCATGTTGGGCTGCATAGTGAGAGGGTTTGAATATAGGAGCAAGGGTCCTGTTCTACAGGACCCTGGTGAGACCACACCTGGAGTATTGTGTGCAATTTTAGTCTCCTAATTTGAGGAAGGACATTCTTGCTATTGAGGGAGTGCAGCGCAAGTTCACCAGGTTAATTCCCAGGATGACAGGACTGACATGATAAAAGAATGGGTCGACTGGGCTTGTAGTCATTGGAATTTAAAAGGATGAGAGGATATCTTATAGAAACATAAAATTTTTAAGGGATTGGACAGGCTAGATGCAGGAAAAATGATCCTGTTGTTGGGGGAGTCCAGAACCAGGGTTCACAGTTTAAGAATAAGCGGTAGGTCATTTAGGACTGAGATGAGGAAAAACTTTTTCAGCCAGAAAGTTGTGAATCTGTGGAATTCTCTGCCTCAGAAGGCAGTGGAGGCCAATTCACTGGATGTTTTCAAGAGAGAGTTAGACATAGCTCTTAGGGCTAAAGGAATCAAGGGATATGGGAAGAAGTGGGAAACGGGGTACTGATTTAGGATGATCAGCCACGATCATATTGAATTGCAGTGCTGGCTCAAAGGGCCGAATGGCCTACACCTGTACCTATTGTCTATGTTTCTGACACGTCCATGACGCCCACAGTACACATGATGCTGCAAGGGCGTGGAGGTGAGAGGGGTGGACAGGAGAGAGAGAGAGAGAGAGAGAGAGAGGGGGGTGGGGAGGAAGGGGGTGGGGGAGAGAAGGGGAACGGGGAGATGATGGGGAGGGGAGAGGGATAGAGAGTGTGAACAAGAGACTTTTGGACAGGTACATGAGGGGAGTGGGGAGTGAAGGGAGCGGTGGGTGGAGAATGTGGGTGGGGTGGTAGTGAGGGAGGGGGAAGAGAGGGAGGGGGAGAGAGGGAGAGATGTGTGATGGGGAGGGTGGAAAGGATGTAGGAATATACAGGGTGAACGTGAGAAGGAGGGAGGGGTGGATGGGGGTGAGTGTGGGAGGATGAGGGGAAGGGGGTGAGGAGGTTCGCGGGAGGGGGTGAGGAGGGGGGAGGGGGAGGGGGAGGGGGAGGGGGTGAGGAGGGGGAGGGGGTGAGGAGGGGAAGGGGGTGAGAATGTTCGCGGGAGGGGGTGAGGGGAGGGCGAGCGGACCGGTCCCCGCTGTTGCTATAACCCGCGCTCTCGACTCTCACCTGCCGCCGCCCTGTCATTCCCCGCTCGTTCTCCGCCCGATCCCTGGTTGCCGGCCCCGGCCCCGACACCCACAGCCGCTCCGTCTCCTCGCTCCCTCCGCCCCGAACAAGCGCCAGTGCCCCGGGAACCGGCGCCAGCCCAGCCCAAAGCTATCCGCCCCCGCCCGCTACATGGAGCGGAGGCGGGGGTGGGGGAGTAGTGAGGGTGGGTGGTGGGTGGGGGAGAGACGCAGAGGGGAGAGAGGTTGGGGAAGGCAATGGATGAAGGGAGAAAAGGAGAATGGGGAGAGGGAAATTTAGTAAAATGGATGGGGAGAGTGTGATAGAGAGAGGGGTTGGGAGAGCAGGGGCCAAGAGGGGGGAGAGAGAGGGGAGAGAAGGGGAGGGGGGAGAGAAGGGGAGGGGGGAAGGGGAGAGGGGGGGGAGGGGAGCGGGGGGGGAGGGAAGCGGGGGGGAGAGAAGGGAAGGGGGGAGAGAGAGGGGAGGGGAAGGGGGGTGGGGGGGAGAGAAGGGGGGGAGAGAAGGGGAGGGGGGGAAGGGGAGAGGGGGGGGAGGGGAGGGGGGGAGAGAAGGGGAGGGGGGGAAGGGGAGAGGGGGAGGAGGGGAGCGGGGGGGGAGAGAAGGGGAGGGGGGGGAAGGGGAGAGGGGAGCGGGGGGGAGAGAAGGGGAGGGGGGGGGGAGAGAAGGGGGGGGGAGAGAATGGGAGGGGGGGGGGAAGGGAATGAATTGGAGAATTTTGCGCGACGCGGATTAGCGGCGACAATCCTCAGGCCGCTTTACCTGCAGATGACTCCAGCCCCGGTCGAGTTTGCAGTAAATCTCCAGTTTGGATTAACATAGAATCTTGCAAGCGCGGATAAAATGAACGATCATCTCCCCGCTACAGTGGTAAACAGCTCGTCCTCCGCCTTCAACCGGAGAGATTCCGATCGCCGAATGAAACTGTTCAGAATATTACATTCAGGATTAATCTGTTAAAATATCCCATAACCTGTGCTCAGGCTCGGCTCCAACATTAAATTGGGAAAAAATACATTCCCTGTGTCTCACTGTAAATGTATTAACATAAAATCATGTGATGCTCAGATACACCAGTAAAATCCCACTCCTACATTAAACGGTAACAAATCTGATCTCTGGATTAAATGTTAAAGATTCCACTGTAAAATCCCATTCCCGGATTCAATGTCAACGATCCACCCTCAGACCGCCCAATCTACACCAGTCCCACCTGCCCACATTTGGCCCATATCCCTCTAAACCTTTCCTGTCCATGTACCTGTCCAAATATCTTTTGAATTTTAATGTACTGGCCTAAACTACCTCCTCGTTTCAAACACCCACCACCCTCCCCTGTGAAAAGCAGCGCCTCTTGCTTCTCTTCAATTCTTCCCCTCTTACGTCATTCTTTAACCGCTCATGAAAGGTCACCCCGACCATCCCAGGATTGAGTCTCGAGAACCTGTCCCAGACTTCCTTCACTGAAAGCGTATTGTTCCTTTCACAAGGAGACCAGAACTGGGTGGGCCCTCACTGTGTCCCCACCGTGTGACTGGGTCCCCACTGTGTCCCCACCGTGTGACTGGGTCCCCACTGTGTCCCCACCATGTGACTGTGTCCCCACCATGTGACTGGGTCCCCACCGTGTGACTGTGTCCCCACTGTGTGACTAGGTCCCCACTGTGTCCCCACCGTGTGACTGGGTCCCCACCGTGTGACTGGGTCCCCACTGTGTCCCCGCCGTGTGACTGGGTCCCCACTGTGTCCCCACCGTGTGACTGGGTCCCCACCGTGTGACTGGGTCCCCACTGTGTCCCCACCGTGTGACTGGGTCCCCACCGTGTGACTAGGTCCCCACTGTGTCCCCACCGTGTGACTAGGTCCCCACTGTGTCCCCGCCATGTGACTGTGTCCCCACCGTGTGACTGGGTCCCCACCGTGTGACTGGGTCCCCACTGTGTCCCCACCATGTGACTGTGTCCCTACCGTGTGACTGGGTCCCCACTGTGTCCCCACCATGTGACTGTGTCCCCACCGTGTGACTGGGTCCCCACTGTGTCCCCACCGTGTGACTGGGTCCCCACCGTGTGACTGGGTCCCCACTGTGTCCCCGCCATGTGACTGTGTCCCCACCATGTGACTGGGTCCCCACCATGTGACTGGGTCCCCACTGTGTCCCCACCATGTGACTGTGTCCCCACCATGTGACTGGGTCCCCACTGTGTCCCCACCGTGTGACTGGGTCCCCACCATGTGACTGGGTCCCCACTGTGTCCCCACCATGTGACTGTGTCCCCACCATGTGACTGGGTCCCCACTGTGTCCCCACCATGTGACTGTGTCCCCACCATGTGACTGGGTCCCCACTGTGTCCCCACCGTGTGACTGGGTCCCCACCATGTGACTGGGTCCCCACTGTGTCCCCACCATGTGACTGTGTCCCCACCATGTGACTGGGTCCCCACTATGTCCCCACCATGTGACTGGGTCCCCACTGTGTCCCCGCCATGTGACTGGGTCCCCACTGTGTGACTGGGTCCCCACTGTGTCGCCAATGTGTGACTGGGTCCCCACTGTGTCGCCAATGTGTGACTGGGTCCCCACCATGTGACTGTGTCCCCACCGTGTGACTGGGTCCCCACTGTGTCGCCAATGTGTGACTGTGTCCCCACCATGTGACTGGGTTCCCACTGTGTCGCCAATGTGTGACTGTGTCCCCACCATGTGACTGGGTTCCCACTGTGTCCCCTACCATGGTTACACTTCCTTGTTTCTAAACCCTCACACAATGATCACCCTCTCCCCCACCCCTCATTCCCACCCCAACCCTCACCCACCCTCACCTCACTCTCCCCCACCCTCACCCTCACCCCCACTCTCCCCCACCCTCATCCCCACTCTCCCCCACCCGCACTCTCCCCCACCCTCACACAACAATGGCCTCACTACAGGGAGAAGGCAGCAGAATGGGGTTGAGAGGGAAAGATAGATCAGCCGTGATTGAATGGTGGAGTAGTCATGATGGGCTGAATGGCCTACTTCTACTAGTTATGCTGGCTGTGTTAGTTACATTTCTCCTTTACGCTTTATGCGGTTTAAATTGAATCCAATGTTTCTACCTAGCGGTCCCCCTCATGTCCACTCTGGCACATTTCTCAGGCCACTATAACCCGCCGGGTTGGAGACCAGCCCTTTCTGGAAAGATTTTAAAATCCCTGTACCTGACCTCTGTCCTTTGGCATTATGGCTTCAATACTTATTTTCTTTTCCCAATCTTTGATCTTCTGTTGATCAATTATTAGCCTATCTTTAAATTTGTACAATCACTTTACCAACTGCTGGATTACCCCCAAAACTCGTTCCCTTCTATTACAAAGCCCTGCTTATTTACAGTGTCTCCTGCTAGGTTCAGTGCTTCTCCTGACGTGCTAACCCTGGCTGGTATTGTTTTCACTGACTGCGGTATATTAACTCTTCCCTGTCCAGTCTCAGCTAATGCTTTAGTTAGATTTAAGTATCCCATTCATTGGCTCTCATGGTGGGGAATGTGAAATCACTGTGTCTCCCCTAACAAGGCACAGGCTTCCTTCATCATTTTGCTGGGCAATCTAGTTAAAACTAAACAGTCAGGGGACGGCGAGAATGCTGGTCTGAAGAAGGTGAGAGGCTGGAAGTCAGTGGAAGGTGATGACAGAAAGTTCAGAGGTTGAATAGTATGCAGCAGCAGTTCACGGACCGAGGAAGGACTGTTGGATTTAATGTATTTTAATGCGAGGAGCCTGACAGGTAAGGCAGATGAAATTGCGGCGTGGATAAGTACGTGCGACTGGGATGTTGATGTTGTTACGGGCACCTAGTTAACAAAGGGTCATAAATCATAGGAGCAGAATTAGGCCAATCGGCTCATCAAGTCTACTCCGCCATTCTATCATGGCTGATCTATCTCTCCCTCCTAACATTCTTCTGCCTTCTCCCCATAACACCTGACACATGTACTAATGAAAGGGATAAGACTGGCACTGGAGGAATAAAGTGCAGATTAAAGAGGAGGGGGTGATGTTTTATAGATTAAGTAGAATGTCGCAGCAGTTGTCTGAGATAACATTACTGATAGTTCATCCAGCCAGTCTGTATGGGGATGATGACAATGTTGGGAGTGTAGAACAATTAGAAGAACAAATATGCCAGGAGATAGCAGGCAGCTGTCATAATAAGGTTGTCATAGTAGGAGATTTTAACTTTCCCAATATGGACTGGGACTGTCATAGTGCCAGGGGCTAGGACGGAGTGGCAATTGTTATTTATGTTCAGGAAAGTTTCCTCAACAATATGTAGAGGGCCCTACCAGGGAGAGGAAAAGATTGGTCTACTCTTGAGAAATTGAGAAGAGCAAGTGCGTGAAAAGTGGGCGGACGAGCCTTTGAGATCAGCGACCACTGTTCTATTAGTTTTAAAATAGTAAAGACAGGCGGGCCCACAAGTTAAAATTCTGAATCTGAGGGATGGCGCAGTGGTGCAATAGTAGAGTTGCTGCCTTACAGCGCCAGAGACCTGGGTTCAATCCTGGCTACTGTCAGGTGCTGTCTGTATGGAGTTTGTACGTTCTCCCCGTGACCGCGTGGGTTTTCTCAGAGTGCTCCAGTTTCCTCCCACACTCCAACGGTGGGCAGTTTGTAGATTAATTGGCTTTGGTAAGAATTGTAAATTGTCCCTCATGTGTTGGATAGTGCTGGTGTACCTGGACTGTGTGTCGTGGGCAGTGGACGTCTCAGAACCCAACACACTGAGGGGGACTATAGTTTTGCACTCCCCCCATAGAGCAGGGGAGTTAACCCTGGTCAGAGTTCATCTGAAGAGTCCCCCCCACCTGAGTGCTACAGTTCCAACCGAACAATCTCGGCATGGGAATGCCTCTGCCCAGCGGAGTCATCAATCAGTAACTGATCGGTAACTTTTATTTTGAGACTAGTGCAAGGGTCCTATGAAATCTACCCATATATGTTTGTCAACACGCAGTACATACTCTACCATTTTGCTCATCAACTAACTGATACTGCCCTTAACTCCCCTGCTCTAAGACACGCACTGTTCTATGGGGACAGTGGAAAACTATAGTTCCCCTCACTGTGTTGGGTTGTAAGACATACACTGCCCACGTCACAGTCAAGTGCTTAAGCACATCAGTGCAGCCCAGCTACCACTGGACTTTGCCTAGTTGAATAGTATGCAACTGGCCTCATTCTGTCTCCATGGTTTTGTGATACAACTGCTGTATAACGTCCTCTCTCATTAGTACAGTACAAACGGGAGGATTTAGTCAACTCTGGGAGTCCCAGAGGTGGGGGAGGAGGTCAGGGCTTGCTGGATTTTTGCATATCCCCAAGTTTGTTGACCCCTCCAAGTCTACTTTCTTGAATGTTTGCCTCTTTTGGTGATTTTTTCTCAAAACCTTTTTTGTAAGAAATAATCTGACCTAATCAGTATTGCATGGGTGCTCATTTGCATTTTACCAGACACATGCTGAACTTCAAGCACTTACATATTTGCATTTGAGGAGACAGGAACCTGGTTACACTGATTACATCAAAACAAGCTTTCCCAAAAGAACTAAAATACTGAAAATCAGTGATCCATAACTCGAGCAATATCTTTAAATCTGTTGGTAATGCATTGTTGTTAAAAAAAAAAGCAATGTTTAAGATGACTCCAAATTGTTCCAATCTATCTCCCAAAATACCAAATTTAAATTTTCAGTATAAATGTATACTAATCACATTTCCCCAAATGCCAGTATATTTCTGAAGTTTTGGCATCCCATGTCTGGAAAAGAGACACTCATATTCCTAACACGTTAACCTGGATTCCATGTGGAATCAGGCTCTCTCTTTGAAATCAATTCAAAAGGAAAGAAATAGAAAAAGAAAACAAAACCAAGTGAAAAGATGGATAGGACAAAATAAAACTGAATGCTTGCACATCTCCATCATTAAAACCTTTGCAAAAAAAAAATGTTGGCAGTTAATTTCAGAAATGAAAGAGTTAATTTCTACACTGAAAGCTTCAAACAATAAAAATAAATAGGTTAGAGCTCCCTCCACCTCCCACAACTCTTAAAACAACACTGCCTCGTCTGAAGAAGGGTTTCGGCCCGAAACGTTACCTATTTCCTTCGCTCCATAGATGCTGCTGCACCCGCTGAGTTTCTCCAGCATTTTTGTGTACCTACTGCCTCTTTAATCACTGGAGTTACTGCCAATTTATTTCACATGCATGGTCAGAATTATTCAGTCCATGGGTTTATCCATCTATTCCATTCTCCCAGAAATGATTTAACAAACAAGTAACATCCTTTTTGCTCACTTCATGTTTCTTTCATTTCTTGTACAAATCACGTTGCCACAAGGCCTGCTGTATGCTGAATCTCACAGACCATTCCCTGACCTCAAATGCAAGATAACTTTCACTCAAAAATCCAAAGAGTAAAACACAATCACACATACAAGAAATCATTCAAACCTTTCAGGCTTTGATATTTCAGAATATTGCAAGATATTGTTTATGCAAACATACATTTAAACCTCCCCACATCAACCCAGAACCCATCAGCTTCCAAGAAGGCACACCAACACCTCTACCTCCTGTGGAGACTGAGGGAATTTGGCATGTCTCCAGTGACCCCTACAAACTTTTACAGATGCATCATAGAAAGTACACTGCTGGGCTGCATCACAGATTAGTTTGGGAGCAGCTCTGTTCAAGGCAGCAAGAAATTCCAGAGAGTTGTGGCTGTAGCCCAGTCCATCACACAGACCAGACTTCCCATTAACTCCATCTACATTTCACGCTGCCAAAGTCGGCATTGAACAGGGATGTGGGGGACTTGTTGTTAGCAATGCTACCCACCTTTACTTTGTAGCCCGTTATAACCTGCAAGCTTTGCCACAATCTATGGGTATCCGTGTCATTGCCTAACAACTCCTGTTTGGTCCAGAATTGCCTCTTGGCATTCTTAATGGCTCTGCAAAGGTTGTAGTTAGATTTCTTGTACTCCTTGGGATAGTTTGAGTTGAATGCTGCAGACTTGGACTCCACCTCAGAGTGGAACTGGCGGTATATCCATGGTTTCCAATGGGGGAATACATATAGAGGTTGGAGATAGAGGATATATAGCAGATGGTAGATTGTAGTTAGTAGATAGTATTTAGTAGATAGAAGATAGGTAATAGATAAAAGATAGATAATTGTAGATAGGTCAAGGGTGGGTCGTAGATAGGTCATGGATAGAAAGATGGTAGATACATTTCTGATACAACTTAGGATGGTTTGAGTTAAATGCTACAGACT
This sequence comes from Malacoraja senta, assembly GCA_038087875.1. Lineage (NCBI taxonomy): Eukaryota > Metazoa > Chordata > Chondrichthyes > Rajiformes > Rajidae > Malacoraja > Malacoraja senta. The sequence goes on from CM075987.1 coordinate 28,413,612, forward strand.
TGGACTTCCCCTCAGTGGACCTCGCGATACATGCGTGGTTTTCAATTGAGGAATACATGTATCTTTTTTGGCCTTCATTAGTCAGGGTATTGAGTGAAAAAGTTGGGACATTATATTACCATCGTGCAAGGCGTTGGTGTACCATCCCGAACGGTTAACTTACACACATGCATGCCAGCATCTTACACACATGTGTGCTGGGATCTTACGTGTATGAGCACGGGGTCTTACACACATGCAACATACGTGTAATAGCACCAGCATCTTAAACACATGCATCTTATAGACAACAGACAATAGGTGTAGGAGTAGGCCATTCGGCCCTTCGAGTCAACCCCGCCATTCAATGTGATCATGGCTGATCATCCACAATCAGAACTCCGTTCCTGCCTTCTCCCCATATCCCTTGACTCTGTTATCTTTAAGAGCTCTGCCTAACTCTCTCTTGAAAGTATCCAGAGGACCAGCCTCCACCGCCCTCTGAGGCAGAGATTTCCACAGACTCACAACTCTGTGAGAAAAAGTGTTTCCTCGTCTCCGTTCTAAATGGCTTACCCCTTATTTTTAAACTGTGGCCCCTGATTCTGGATTCTCCCAACATCGGGAACATGTTTCCTGCCTCTAGCGTGTCCAAACACTTAATAATCTTATATGTTTCAATAAGATTCCCTCACATCCTTCTAAACTCCAGTGTATACAAGCCGAGTCGCTCCATTCTCTCAGCATATGACAGTCTCGCCATCCCGGGAATTAACCTTGTGAATCTACGCTGCACTCCCTCAATAGCAAGAATGTCCTTCCTCAAATTTGGGGACCAAAATTGCACACAATACTCCAGGTGTGGTCTCACTGGGGCCCCATACAACTGCAAAGGACCTATTTGCTCCTATACTCAACTCCTCTTGTTATAAGGGCCAACATGCCATTTGCTTTCTTCACTGCCTGCTGTACCTGCATGCTTACTTTCATTGACTGATGAACAAGGACCCCCCCAGATCCCGTTGTACTTCCCCTTTTCCCAATTTGACACCATTTAGATATATTAATCTGCCTTCCTGTTCTTGCCACCAAAGTGGATAACCTCACATGTATCCACCTTAAACTGCATCTGCCACGCATCTGCCCACTCACCCAACCTGTCCAAGTCACCCTGCATTCTCATAGCATCCTCCTCACAGTTCACACTGCCACCCAGCTTTGTGTCATCTGCAAATTTGCTAATGTTACTTTGAATCCCTTCATCTAAATCATTGATGTATATTGTAATTGTGCTCTTGGAGCTGGAATTACTGCGGCTGCGGGCACCAGACGCCCTCCAATGGATCCTCGTTAAACTCATTCCAATTCCAGGACCTGGAAACAGCCCGGTATTATTATTTCATATCACTACCTCCCCAAGGCAGGAGTGGGAGATTTGTGGCTTCCTTGAATGTGGAGCCGTTTCTCTGGCATTGTGCCCGATTCCTGTTGCCAGCGGTTACCATGGCTGGCAGATAGTACCATCGCAGTTGCCAGGGCAAACATTCAACATTGGGAGAACCGGCCATCGGTCTCGAGTCACCACAGTCGCATGGTCCAGTTGGTTTGGTTCCCTAAATGGATTCATCCCTTCCAATAGGACGTTGGTCTGTTAAATGCTCAGATCCTCCCGAACGGGATAGACACAAAATGCTGGAGTAACTCAGCGGGACAGGCGGCATCTGTGGAGAGAAGGAATGGGTAAGGTTGCGGGTCCAGACCACGTTGGTCTGCTAAATGCACGCATCCCCTGCAACTGACCCAGCATTGACAGAACCTTGGCAAAATCCAGTCAGATGAAGGGTCTCGATCCAATACGTCACCCATTCCACAATCACAATCACAATCAATTTTATTCATCACATTGCCCATAAAGTGCAAGTGAAATGAATTTGCCAGCAGTGGTACAATGATAAAGAACACACAAAAACACACTAAAAATTGAACACAAACATCCACCACAGCATTCATCATTGTGGTGGAAGGCACAAAATTTGGCCAGACCTCTTCCAGAGATGCTGCCTGACCTGCTGAATTACTCCAGCATTTTGTGCATCTTATTCTGAAAAGTTAGTGAAATGTATGAGTAAAATCGTATTTACTGCAAATCTGTGGATTTGAACGCAGAATAACTGTTTCATCAACTGCCATTAAGTAAAAAGAACTTTGAAATAACTAGTTGTAAAACACTTTAATATAATGCAAAGCATGCTCTTGAATCCATTGGAAATATGTATTTGATTTCGGTGAGACAGGCGGCTCTCACGGTCTCTTAGTCTGTGTCAACATTCCTGGCCTTTGGGTGCTTTTGAATGAGCTGTCTGTCAGGCTGACAAAAAAGAACAATTCATTTAGTCAATTTTCACTCTAATTATGATTTCAGAGTCATTTTCTTTTCTTGCTGTAGTGTTCAAGCAAAGACAAATGCTAAAAATTAGGTTTGAAATTTAGTCTATTTGAGCTAATCTAAATCAAAATAGTGTAAAATGCATTTTTATGTCAGTATTTTGTTGGCTTAGCAAAATATTGCATGTAAATAAAAGGATTCCAATCAGCACTTTAACCCAAAGTGAATCACATTATTTTCCAATTAAATATTTTCAAATTCCCACGTGATTTTCCCACCAATGCTGGATGTTGCTCAATTATAATCTCACTATTTTAGAATTTACTGAAAAATGAAAAGTAACTGAAATGGTTACCTAATCTCCAAAGTTAGTGACTCAGCGCGTGCAACATTACACTGAGACTAGCATGGACATGATGGAGAGACCATGGACAGGCTATTCTGTCCAGGCACAGATCACTTTCCATGAGCTCAGCAGCAAATGTAGAGCACTTTTAAGGAGGTTAACATTTAAAAAATCTAACCATGATAATATAACATTTAATATCTTTAAGGACATGGCAAGGCCATAGATGTCTACACAGACTTCAGCAAGGCCTTGGTTCTGGTTCTGCATGTTCGGCTACCCTGGAAGTTTAGTTCCCATGGGATCCAGGGAGAGCCAGCCAACTGGATTGAGAAACAAGGAACTGCAGATGCAGGTTGACAAAAACAGATGCAGGTTTTTTGTTTTCAGTTTTTTAAAATAAGAATGCGGCTGCGTGCGTCTTGTGCAAATGATCAAAGAACAAGCTGAGGTAGATCGCAGGGTGAATGGGGAAATTAAAGAGGTGAGAAAGTTCCTAGTTTGAGACTGGGTTGAATGAATTTGAATGGAAAACCAAAACTGATATCTGGAACTTTGAAATAATATCAGCCTACTTGGCACTACTCAGAAAGCCAGCACATCACCTCTGCTGAAACACCCTTGGGATTAGTGGTACAGCTGTCTGCAGGCTGGCGTTTAGCTTTGATCTTGCACATTCAACAACCTTGCTGGCCATGATCTCATCCATTGATTTTCCAGGGAATAGGTGCGTTAGAAGAGGAATAATCTAAATAGGAAATAGAGAGTAGACCATAAGTTTCCTTCCAGATCACCACAACCCTGTCATGACCCCTCAGGATTCTAGATATGTTTAAATCTAGTTGCTTCTCTCTCTTGTAAACACCAGCTTGTCTAACTTTCCCTCATAAGACAACTCATCCAACCCAGGATTCAGTCCAGTGAACTTCCCTGAATCGCTTCAATGCTTCTATGTCCTTTGAATAAGTCCCAACACTATGGGTCTGCTATTCATTCTTGGGAATCACAGTCAGGACCATTGCCTTCATACTGTACCAGTGTCCACTGTTTCTGTTCCCTGGTTCAGTTGTAAGGCTGGGGCCCCAAACCCACTGACTCAGAGTTGATGACAATCAAGGACAAGAAAGCTCCCCTGAAACAAGGTGACAATATTAAATGCCTCAATCAACCTAATTTGGGCACAGTGGCGCAGCGGTAGATTTGCTGCTTCATAGCTCCAGAGACCTGGCTTCCATCCTGACTACGAGTGCTGTCTGTACAGAGTATGCACATTCTCCCTGTGACCACGCAGGGTTTATCCGGGTGCCCCAGTTTCATCCCACACTGCAAAGACTTGTGGGTTTGTAGGTTAATTGGTTTCTGTAAATTTTCCCCAGTGTGTAGGATAGAACTAGTGCACAGCTGATCGCTGGTCAGCATGGACTCGGTGGGCTGAAGGGCCTGTTTCCAGGTTCCACCTTTAGCTGGCTAGCAGATTGTGATTTGTCAGCAGTCCTTCTGTGCCACACTCCCATTACAACATTGTCTACTCCTTATAACAAACGTACACCATGGAATGACTTTGAAGACATCCTCGACATGAACATTAAGGGACATCCAAGGCATTAATAACAAGCTATTTAATGATCTAATTCAGAACAATGGATGTTACAAAATTCTTAAGGGGTTGGACAGGCTAGATGCAGGAAGATTGTTCCCGATGTTGGGGAAGTCCAGAACAAGGGGTCACAGTTTAATGATAAGGAGGAAGTATTTTAGGACCGAGATGAGAAAAAAAAATTTCACACAGAGAGTGGTGAATCTGTGGAATTCTCTGCCACAGAAGGTAGTTGAGGCCAGTTCATTGGCTATATTTAAGAGGGTGTTAGATGCGGCCCGTGTGGCTAAAGGGATCAGGGGGTATGGAGAGAAGGCAGGTACAGGATACTGAGTTGGATGATCAGCCATGATCATATTGAATGGCAGTGCAGGCTCGAAGGGCCGAATGGCCTACTCCTGCACCTATTTTCTATGTTTCTATGTTTCTATTTATTAGATCCGACCTGCATTTTTACCTGTTTGTTTCTTATGTCCAACAACAATGAGGTGACTGCGTCTTCCTGGGACCCAGTGACCTGCATCAGTACCTCCCGTGTTTTTGCCCGGTGAAGATAGTACTGTGACATGTATGGGTTTCCTTCAATGGCTGTCGTAAATCGTTTCTCTGCCTGCTGATATTTCCTGGGAAAAGTAAACAAAAGGAGATCCGATCAGTATAAAACAAGATGCCTGCCCCGCTGATCATTATTCTTGTTTTCAAGTACAATGGAGAGACAGGAATTTCAACATTTGTTTAGTGTAAAGATGTGATTTTCCATACATTTGTAGTTTGTAGATCTAAATGTGGCAGAGATTGGGACTTCTGCTTTTCTACCATGAGTGTTCTAAACATCAGGTCACCTGTGGGGCCTCAACTCTCAGGATCCTTATTACAGTTTGCTTCTGCAGCACAGTTAGTTGCAGTTCTGCTGACTGAGCAGAGTGCAGGTTTAAGTCTGACCCGTGCCCATGTGCTACTGAAGGAATGCCATCATTTGGATGAGAATTAAAATTGAGGCTACTGTGGATGTAAAAGATCATGTGCTTTTATTGTGAAAGGAAAGCAGAGCAGTTATTCCCCGAGTCTCTTGTGGTACCAATGTCCCACCTGTTGTGATGGTCCAAAAGTCCCTTCTCATTGTTGATTGCTGCAATGCGAATCTGTATGTGCCAGTCATCAGGATCTAACTCCTGAGCTTGTTCGTAGTCCAATAGTGCAAAGTCCAGACGACATTGCCTGAGGAAACAATCTGAATCAAATGGAACCGGACACCTCATTTAAAAAAATAATTTGACATAATCGAATAACATTTACATTTAAATGCATGCATTAATATTAATGAATGCTCTGAACATAGAACATAGAATAGAACAGTGCAGGAACAGGCCCTTTGGCCCATGTTTGTGCTGAACATGATGCTAAGTTAAACTGATCTCACCTGCGTGGACATGATCCATATCACTCTACTACCTGCAAATCCATGTGCCTATCTAAAAGCTTAAATATCACCATTGTATCTGCCTCCTCCACTACCCTGGCAATGTGTTCCAGGCACCCACCACACATCTCCATTAAACTTTCTCCCTCTCACCTTACACCTCTAATGTTGGACATTTCCACCCTTGGAAAAAGGCTCTGACCGTTTACCCCATCTATGCCTCAACTGAACTTCTTTTAGTCTCCACTCAGCCTCCGACATTCACACATTCTTTGTATTGGCCTCGCTCTGTTCAACTGTGCAACACATGTTGTGGCGAGAACCCCTCAATCTGTTGGCAGTGGTGATGTCACCATTAGCCATGGCTGATGTCATTTGGTGTTGCCAGAGATTTATGATCAATGGTTACATGTGTGTTTATCAGTTGCATTGTGTTACTCCGTATGGGCATACCCAATCACCTGAGATTAATGGATAGCCTTTACCATGGACGATGGGCAACTCTTTAATCATTTTACTCTCATGAAAGAATTATCAAAATAACACATACTTCAAAACCTGCTGAGCATGACATCCAAGGTCTTTACTGTGTCTTCAGACTTTTTGAATGAAACAAAGGGGGAGAAATGTATCTTTGGTTCCCATTGCCAAAACCATCCCCTTACCTCCCACCTTCAGATCAATAGGACCAAGACTCCGGAGGTACATGCAATTGGCAGTCTTTGGGTTTATGCTAATTGCCTGAGATATCTCTTGATGTTTGAAATGACCAATTTATATCATAACATTAGGCAGCGCAGAGCTGAGCATGAATGTGTTAATGTAGACATAGAATGTCAGGCAGATGATATTGTGCCACCCACTTTGTGACTTTCCATTGTTCTAACATCCAAATAATATTGTTTCCTTTACAACTCTGAACACTTCTAGTAAATCTCCCCTAATTTTGTGCAATCTAATGTAACGAGCCCCACCTCACAATGGTATCAACTCAATCAAATGTGAACCTCTGTCTCACTTGGAAGGACTGCTGGGCTCCCTGGATGGAGGTGAGGGAGGAGGTATCGGAGCAGGTGTTACATCGTCTGCAGTTGCAGGGGAAAATACCTGGGGAGGGGGTGAGGGAGGAGGTAGAGGGGCAGGTGTTACATCACCTGCAGTTCCAGGTGAGACAGGGGTTCACGTGCACCTTCTCTAACCTCATCTGCTGAAACCGGTGTTCCCAATGTGGCTGCCTATATATCGATGAGACGCCATTGCCAGAGTGAGGCCACACGCAATCTGGAGGAACAGCACCACATATTCCGGTTTGGTAGCTTACAACCCAATGGTATGAACATTCATGAATTCTGCTGTTCAGCCAATCCATGCTTGTATCTTGCCTCAAATACCATGGTCTCTTATCTCTTAAAGGCTTTCTGAAAATCTAACAACATCCACTGACTCTCCTTTGTCTATCTTGCTACTTATATCCTCAAAAACGCCAACAAATTTGTCAGCAAGGTCACCCTTTCACAAAACCATACTGACTTTGGTCAATTTTATCATCTGTTTCCAGGTACCCCCAAAATCTCATCCTTAATAATGGACTCTTCACTCCAACAGGAACATGCATCATTCTTTTAAAAGTATCCCACTTTCCAGACTTCCTTTGCCCATTTGCTACTTGACTTGTTGAGTATTCCCAGCATTGTCTTTTTTTTTGAAAAAAATCAAATTACTTGCAAGTGGATAAGAAAAGTTTTACACATAAATGTCAGGGTGGCACAACAGATGGTGGAGCTACCGCCTCACTACTCTAGCAACCCAGGTTCAATCCTGACCTCTGGTTCTGTCTGTGTGGAGTTTGTACGTTCTTCTTGTGACTGCCCACATCCCAAAGCTTCTGGGTTAGTAACTGTCAGCAGGTGGGTTACTGGTAGAGTTGTGAACTGATACGGCGTTTTCCTTCTGTATAACTATATGATGAAAGCCACATTCTTTCCTTGACTCGATAAGGCAGGCACACCCCTGGCACAAACACGTACCATTAACACAAATGTTAGAAATACATGTACTCTTACCCCCTCGGTTAATGTACAACCCTTTTTCCTGCTTCTCTTCCTTAATACTCTGGTTTAAGAGAAGGATTGCCTCCTCATAAAAGCCTTTGTGGTAGCAGTGCACTGCAAAGTCATTGTAGGTGAGAAGGAGCTGCCTCTGGGTCTCCAGGTAGGTCTCACTTTGCTTCATGTTGCTGACTTTATTTAAGACGTGGAGGTAGTCATCAATGGCTGCATTAAAATTCTTGCGTCTTCTGAATACGGTCCCCCTGAAAATGTGGAGGAAAATGAAGACTAAGTGAAGGTATTAGAATGTAAAAGAATAAATAATCAACAATGAGTGTTCAAATTAAAGTGGGATTGGGATTTGCAGGATCTTGCTCACTATTCTATGTTACAAGACCCTTGGATTCATAAATCTAATTCCCATCGGAATATTCATACAGAGTGCTGAACTCCCATAATTTCCACAAGTTTGCAGAGATAATAAAATAACAAAAACACATTGTTACAACAAAATGGATAAAGTTCCTGAAATACTCAGAAGATCAGGCAGCATCTCTGGAGAATATGGATAGGTGACGCTTCACATCAAGACCCTTCTTCAGGCTCTGATAACCTTTCGATGACTTTCCATTAGAACCTTTCATTTGATGCCATAAGAATGTATTGTATGCAAATTTGATATCATTTGAAGTGCTGCATTAAAACGTGGACCTCAGACAGAGCCAGGAGCAACCCAACCTGCCAGTCCTTTCCAAATCAATAAAATGGGATGATGGAGGACTGCGGTGAAGGAATAATTTTGGTCTTTGGTTTTTCCTCCAGCACTTTTGTACTATTGCCCATTTTCAGTTCTGAATTAATTGGGTCAGCATGGGCAAGCTAGGCTAAAGGGCCCGTTTCCATGCTGTATGACTCTGTGACTCTAACTGAAGTCTTGAATATGCTATGCTGGAAAATGTTGCTTGTGCTTTGATTTGATGTCCATTATTTAATGATTCACTGTGGAATGGATCAGGAAGGTCATGGACAGTGTTTGTGTGTGTGTGTGTGTGAAAAAACATATTAGAATTAGAATGCTGTTTATTGTCATTTAAACATACAATGTTCAAACAAAATTACATTCCTGCAGTCATAACAGCAAAACACACAATTAACAACAATCCACACAACCATCCATCACAGTGAATCGCCAAACACCTCCTCACTGTGATGGAAGGCAAAAGTCTTATCTCTTCCCTGTTCTTTATTCTTATTCTGGCAAGTCGTGTGTGTGTGTGTGTGTGTGTGTTCCGGTTGGAGGCCGCCAGCTCCACGATGTTAGGCCCCAACAACAACGGAGACTCGACAGGGAAAAGGTCGTGTCCCTGTGCAGGGAAGAGATTAAAAAGTTTTCCGCCCCGCCCCCCACATATACACAACTAAAAATAAAATAAAACTAAAACCAAAAACATACACCCTAACAGGACAAAATGAAAGAAGACAGACGGACTGCAGTCGAACCGCTGCCACACTCTAATATATATGTGTGTGTGTGTACCTGTGAGCGTGTGTGTGTGTGTGTACCTGTGGGTATGTTATATGTGTATATATATACACACACACATATATATACATATACATACACGTATATATATATACACACACATATATACATATATATACACACATATATAGATACTCAAAAAACATATATGTGCGTGTACCTGTGTGTGCGTGTACCTGTGATTATGTGTGTATGTATATATACATATACTCAAAAAAATTGTGTGTGTACCTGTGAGTATGTGTGTATGTATATATACATATACTCAAAAAACATATATGTGTGTGTGTACCTGTGAGTATGTGTATATATACACACTGAACTTTCTCTCGTTTATCATATTGTTTGCAGTGTACTGTGTTTACATATTCTGTTGTGCTGCAGCAAGTAAGAATTTCATTGTTCTACCTGGGGCATATGACAATAAAACACTCTTGACCCTTGAACTTCCCACGGGCAATATGGGCAATATCACTGGTTGCTTCCTAATGTGGAGAACTTTTACACCCCCGATTCCCATTCCCTCACCCTGCTTCAAGTTGTGATGAGTTAGAAGAATGAAAGGTATCATTAATTATTAATAATTATTAAGCTGCAAGCACTGTGGGTTGTTCTTTACATGCAGAGAAACAGAGAATTGTAGAGGAGAAAAAAGATTTGAGAAAAAGGAATCTGAGCACACAATCATTCAATACCAGCTGACGGGAGTAAAGGGATCAAAAGGTCTAATGAAGTGTCCGTCTTCATCTCTACAGAGGGGAAGGCAGTCGGGGCAAATTAAACATAGAAGGAAGCTAGACTTCAATTGTGCAGACTTTGCGCAAAATCTGACATTTGATTCCTCAACACAAGTTACATGAACTAGCTCTTGTGTATGAATTACAGCAGATGGTCGATTGAGTCAGTTAGAATGCTAAACGGGATTGAAATGGAGCAAAACTGTGTGAATCAAGAATGGAGGGGATATACGTGATCAGGAGGATATTCAGCTTCTCAAACTCTGCCTCTCATCAGAATTGTGGCTGATCCATTCACCAACTACTCTAGCTCAGGGATGCCCTGGTGCGCTGAATGAAAAAAAAGTTCGGTCTCAATCTATGTGCAGATTGCTCTGTCACTACTGCCCTTAATGAGAATTACAGATTTCCTTTACGTGAAAAATTGTTCCCTGATTTCCCTCCTTTAGTTGGAAGTGCAGAAGTCAATCAGTGGTAGTTTTTGAAGCGTCCATCCTTTGTCCATGGTCACTGCTGTCGTGTTGCCAAGGAACATAGCAAAATATATTACAATCACTAATAAGTGATACCTGCAAAAAAATGTTGTGTTAGAGAAATAACACCCTTCAATCATTGGACATCATGGCCCAAATCATCAACTAATTAGACTAATCATCTCCAGATTTTTCATAACCGGTCACTGTGGACACAATCTGAGCCTCATGGATAAAGCCACAGGAGGCTGCTTCACCAAAGTGGACATAGGCGGAGTAGTGCTTGAGTTAAAAATTGTAAGTTTGTTGAAAGTGTCAAATTAGGACAAGAAAGCAAATTACAGTAATTGATGGAAAATGGCTTTGCCTTCATAACATTTACAGCAGATTAAAATGATGTAGTTAATGCACATGTAAGCAGTGGATCATAGGGAAACATCAGTATTTTTATTTGTAACAGAAAATTAAATTAGGAAATAAACATTTCTCTTCAAGCCACTTAAATGCTTCACCTTCTTGGTATTTATCTAATTGACCTCTTATGATGGATGCAATAGTCTATCGTTAAATCTGAGGGAACTGTAGATGATGGTTTACCAAGGAAAGCCACAAGATACTGGAGTAGCTCAGCGGATCACACAGCATCTCTGGAAAACATATAGGTTTTGGGTCAGGACCCTTTTTCAGTTTAAACTTCAGCATGCAACAAATTATTTATGCTAGAAATAATGGCTTGACATAACCTGAAAATTAACTCTGATGTTCTGAAACATGAACTCTGTTCTCCTCTCTCTCCCCACTGTTGCTGTCTGACCTGCTGAATCTTTCTAGAACTCTTGATCCTGTTTCAGACTTACAGCATCTGCAGCTTTTGGATTTTATCTTATCTGCAGTTTGTTGACTTTACCTGAAGATGTAATAGCCAAGTTCATTGGGATTGTTGTCTATTGCCTGATTAATGCAATGGAGTGCACCATTCATATTGCCTTGCAGAGCCTTATTCACTGCACCAGCCTTAGCCTCTTCAGCTCTCTGCACCAGTGTCTGCATTAACGACACAGCCTCTTGATGGGAGGGATCCATGGTCAGAGCACGACTGACATCCTGGTAACAACTAACTACCTGTTGATGAGACGGTGAGAGATAAAATGAACAAATATAGCACATGCCCCATGCTGAGAATCACCTCAGGAATTGGTCAACCTCTCCATTCATCTATCCTGCTTCCACATGGCTTCATATCCTTGGCTAGCAAAATTAATTAATCTCAGATTTTAAATAATTAATTGAGCTAATATCAATTGCTTTATGTGAGAGAAAGCCAGATTTCTACCAGTAACAGGCCAGAGGCTGAGTATTTGTGATTCACATCCCCAGAATCTTCCCCTGGCTGCATAGCTGATCAGGAATGTGATGGAATACCAATACTCACCCACGTTACTTCAACAAACCTGTGATTGACCTGTTTAATGAACATGGAAAATTAACCATCTTCAAGTTTCCCCTCAACTTGTACTTTATCCTGACTTGGGAAATACGCTCCCTCTTTCAAAGTCGTTGCGTGTACATCTAGGAATGAGCTACCCAACACATGTTGCAGGCTTTTTCACTAGATGGGACTAGCAACTTCTCAATGCCAATTCGAGTTGACAATAAACACCCAGATGTCACAAGACAAGAACAAAATCCCTATTCCATGCCATTTCATCTTCCTGCATTGCTCTCTATTTCCTTTGAATATTACAGACCTTTTAAAGTTGTTGAACTTTTATTATTGGGAGATTGATGAAAAAAATTCAAAGGATAACATTCAAAATCTAGATTAATTGGGGAATCCGACAATCCTAATATGAGTTTCGATTGAAGTAACAGTAACCATCCAATTGCACAACTTATTTCTTTAAAGCAAAAATTAAATGTTATAACCATAAAACACAAAGATATGAACCATGAAGAAGTAATGAGCTGTCTTACATTTGAAAAGTGGTCATGCAGTCTTGCTCGGAGGATGTAGAGCTCTGGATTAGAAGTCACAACCTCAAGTTGCTTGGTGACATATTGGAGGCAATCTTCAAGTCTTCCTAATGCAAGCAAGGTGGCAATGCTGGGAAACAATTTTCAACTTGCAATTAATAACATTTGCTGTGCTTGTTTTTTGCTCTACTTCAACACATGGCTAGCATTGAGCTTGTAAACTGTACTCAACGAGGTTTGTGGAGGACATTTAATCACACAGTGTATCTTGTAGATAATTGAATGGTATTGCAGATGTGAATATCAATCTGCATCTGTTGATTTATGGATTTCTCTCCTGCAAATCAGTAGATATTGAAAAGTGAAAGGTCGATGTACTTTGGCCAGCCAAGGTTATTGAGAGTGTTGGAATACCATCAACGCTACGGAACCTTATTGTGAGAATTTTCTGTCTGAAGATTGGGACATATAAGATGAGGAGGACATTACAGAGAGAATATTGTGTATTTGAGGCCACATGTTCAATGGGAAAAACCTGCAATCTCCTCAAGGCAAGTAATTCTTGACAGTAAGCATTCAGGAAGTGTGTGTTGTCTGAACCTTGTTACAGGAAGTGTGTGGTGTAGTCTGAACCTTGTTACACTGAAAGCTCAACACTGTACCTCTGTACACATGAAAATGATAAACTAAACTAGCCCAACCATGACAACAACAAATTGACATACATTACAGCAATGTCTTTGACTCTTAGCTGCCCTCTGAAGTAACCTAGCAAGCTACAGTGTGTGAGTAAGAGGGTCTTGGCATTAAATTCTGACCTGCCAGCACTAACCACCAGCTTTCTGCTCCTGCCAAAGGCAAGTAGCAAATCATGTTCATAACTTCATGTCACAGGAGCAGCATGAGGCCATTCGGCCCATCAAGTCTACTCCACCATTTAATCTTGGAAACATAAAAACATAGAAAATAGGTGCAGGAGTAGGCCATTCGGCCCTTCGAGCATTCAATATGATCATGGCTGATCATCCAACTCAGTATCCTGTACCTGCCTTCTCTCCATACCCCCTGATCCCTTCAGCCACAAGGGCCACATATAACTCCCTCTTAAATATAGCCAATGAACTGGCCTCAACTACCTTCTGTGGCAGAGAATTCCAGAGATTCACCACTCTCTGTGTGAAAAATGTTTTTCTCATCTCGGTCCTAAAAGATTTCCCCTTTATCCTTTAACTGTGACCCCTTGTCCTGGACTTCCCCAACATCGGGAACAATCTTCCTGCATCTAGCCTGTCCAACCCCTTAAGAATTTTGTAAGTTTCTATAAGATCCCCCCTCAATCTTCCAAATTCCAGCGAGTACAAGCCGAGTCTATCTAGTATTTCTTCATATGAAAGTCCTGCCATCCCAGGAATCAGTCTGGTGAACCTTCTCTGTATTCCCTCTATGGCAAGAATGTCTTTCCTCAGATTTGGAGACCAAAACTGTACGTAATACTCCAGGTGTGGTCTCACCAAGACCCTGTACAACTGCAGTAGAACCTCCCTGCTCCTATACTCAAATCCTTTAGCTATGAATGCTAACATACCATTCGCTTTCTTCACTGCCTGCTGCACCTGCATGCCTACTTTCAATGACTGGTGTACCATGACACCCAGGTCTCGTTGCATCTTCCCTTTTCCCAATCGGCCACCATTCAGATAATAGTCTACTTTCCTGTTTTTGCCACCAAAGTGGATCACCTCACATTTATCAACATTATACTGCATCTGCCATGCGTTTTCCCACTCACCCAGCCTATCCAAGTCACCTTGCAGCCTCCTAGCATCCTCCTCACAGCTAACACTGCCCCCCAACTTCGTGTCATCCGCAAACTTGGAGATGTTGCATTCAATTCCCTCGTCCAAATCATTAATCTATATTGTAAATAGCTGGGGTCCCAGCACTGAGCCTTTAAGTACCCCACTAGTCACTGCCTGCCATTCTGAAAAGGACCCGTTTACTCCTACTCTTTGCTTCCTGTCTGCCAGCCAGTTCTCTATCCACATCAATACTGAACCCCCAATACCGTGTGCTTTAAGTTTGTATACTAATCTCCTATGTGGGACCTTGTCGAAAGCTTTCTGAAAGTCCAGATATAACACATTCACTGGTTCTCCCTTATCCACTCTACTAGTTACATCCTCGAAAAATTCTATAAGATTCGTCAGACATGATTTACTTTTTGTAAATCCATGCTGACTTTGTCCAATGATTTCACCACTTTCCAAATGTGCTGCTATCCCATCTTTAATAACTGACTCTAGCAGTTTCCCCACTACCGATGTTAGACTAACTGGTCTGTAATTCCCCGTTTTCTCTCTCCCTTCCTTTTTCAAAAAGTGGGGTTACATTAGCTACCCTCCAATCCTCAGGAACTACTCCAGAATCTAAGGAGTTTTGAAAAATTATCACTAATGCCTCCACTATTTCTGGGCTACTTCCTTAAGTACTCTGGGATGCAGCCTATCTGGCCCTGGGGATTTATCGGCCTTAAATCCATTCAATTTACCTAACACCACTTCCCGGCTAACCTGGATTTCACTCAGTTCCTCCATCTCATTTGACCCGCGGTCCCCTGCTATTTCCGGCAGATTATTTATGTCTTCCTTAGTGAAGACAGAACCAAAGTAGTTATTCAATTGGTCTGCCATGTCCTTGTTCCCCATGACCAATTCACCTGTTTCTGACTGTAAGGGACCTACATTTGTTTTAACTAATCTTTTTCTCTTCACATATCTATAAAAACGTTTGCAGTCAGTTTTTATGTTCCCTGCCAGTTTTCTTTCATAATCTATTTTCCCTTTGCTAATTAAACCCTTTGTCCTCCTCTGCTGGACTCTGAATTTCTCCCAGTCCTCTGGTAGGCTGCTTTTTCTGGCTAATTTGTACGCTTCATCTTTTGTTTTGATACTATCCCTGATTTCCCTTGTTATCCACGGATGCACTACCTTCCCTGATTTATTCTTTTGCCAAACTGGGATGAACAATTGTTGTAGTTCATCCATGCAGTCTTTAAATGCCTTCCATTGCATATCCACCGTCAACCCTTTAAGAATCAATTGCCAGTCAATCTGGGCCAATTCACGTCTCATACCCTCAAAGTTACCTTTCTTTAAGTTCAGAACCCTTGTTTCTGAATTAACAATGTCACTCTCCATCCTAATGAAGAACTCAACCATATTATGGTCACTCTTGCCCAAGGGGCCACGCACAACAAGACTGCTAACTAACCCTTCCTCATTACTCAATACCCAGTCTAGAATAGCCTGCTCTCTCGTTGGTTCCTCTACGTTGGTTTAGAAAACTATCCCGCATACATTCCAAGAAGTCCTCTTCCTCAGCACCACTGCCAATTTGATTCACCCAATCTATATGTAGATTGAAGTCACCCATTATAACTGTTTTACCTTTGTTGCACGCATTTCTAATTTCCTGTTTGATGCCATCCCCAACTTCACTACTACTGCTAGATGGCCTGTACACAACACCCACCAGCGTTTTCTGCCCCTTAGTGTTTCGCAGCTCTACCCATACCGATTCCACATGCTCCAAGCTAATGTCCTTCCTTTCCACTGCGTTAATCTCCTCTCTAACTAGCAACGCTACCCCACCTCCTTTTCCTTTCTGTCTATTCCTCCTGAATATTGAATATCCCTGGATGTTCAGCTTCCAGCCTTGGTCACCCTGGAGCCATGTCTCCGTGATCCCAACTATATCATAATCATTAATAGCTATCTGCACATTCAACTCATCCACCTTATTACGAATGCTCCTTGCATTGAGACACAAAGCCTTCAGGCTTGTCTTTACAACGCTCTTACCCCTTATACAATTATGTTGAAAAGTGGCCCTTTTTGATTTTTGCCCTGGATTTGTCTGCCTGCCACTTTTACTTTTCACCTTGCTACCTATTGCTACAACCCTCATTTTACACCCCTCTGTTTCTCTGCTCACACATTTAAGAAACCCACCACCTCTTATTCTCTGTTTATTATTTTTTTCTTCTTTCCCCCCTACATGTTGGGTCTGAGTGCTTCCCTTCTCTGCCTCCTGCCTCACACACTGTCTACTAGCTTTCTCTATTTGAGTCCCTCCCCCCAACCATTCTAGTTTAAAGTCACCACAGTAGCCTTTGCAAATCTCCCCGCCAGGATATTGGTCCCCCTCGGGTTCAAGTGCAACCCGTCCTTTTTGTACAGGTCGCACCTTCCACAAAAGAGGTCCCAATGATCCAGAAACTTGAATCACTGCCCTCTGCACCAGTCCTTCAGCCACGCATTTATCCTCCACCTCGCTCCATTCCTACTCTCACTGTCGCGTGGCACAGGCAGTAATCCCGAGATTGTTACCTTTGCGGTCCTTCTCCTTAACTCTCCTCCTAACTCCCTAAATTCTCCTTTCAGGACCTTTTCTCTTTTTCTACCTATGTCATTGGTACCTATATGTACCACGACATCGGGCTCCTCTCCCTCCCATTTCAGGATATCTTGGACACGTTCAGACACATCCCAGACTCTGGCACCAGGGAGGCAAACTATTGTCAAGCTGGAAATGTTACAGAGAAGATTTATGAGGATGTTGCCAGGACTCAAGTGTCTGAGCTATAGGGAGAGGTTGAGTCAGCTGGGACTCTATTCCTTGGAGCGCAGGAGGATGAGGGGTGATTTTATAGAGGTGTATAAAATCATGAGAGTAATAGATCGGGTAGACGCACAGAGTTGTGGAATCGAGGACCAGAGGACATAGATTCAAGGTGAAGGGGAAAAGATTTAATAGGAATCTGAGCGGTGACTTTTTCATACAAAGGTGTTGGGTGTATGGAATGAGCTGCCAGATGAGATAGTTGAAGCAGGGACTATACAAATGTTTAAGAAACAGACAGATACATGGATTGGACAGGTTTGGAGGGATATGGGCCAAACACAGGCAGGTGGGACGAGTGTAGCAGGGAAATGTTGGGCCGTAGGGCCTGTTTCCACTCATTCCACTGTATGACTGTATAATGAATCACCTGCGCATGTGGTAATGTTGATTTGCAGGTCTCAGTTCTGAAGCCAGTGCAAAAATTTCCAAGGCCTCGCCATACATGTTGACTTCAAACAGGTACTGACCCTAAAGAACAAAATCCCGTCACAGCTGGTTAGTGTCCATTGTGAACCTTGTACACAAAGTGGACAGAAAATCATGCATTTACTTCAGCGTTCCATGCCAACAATGACATTACAACAAAGACTTATAAAGTTGATTGCAGCAGATTGTTTATGGGCAAAGGGACATCCAGAAAGTGAGAAGTTTTGAAAAGTGTGGTAGTGAGAATTTAAGACATACATGCTCCCGTTAGAATGAAGGGCAAGGCAGGTAAGGAACCCTGGATGATGAGAGAAAATGAAGGTCTTGTCAGGAAATAGAAGGACTCAGAGGTCGGTGGATGCTGGTTCTCTGGATACTTTCAAGAGAGAGCTAGATGGGGCTCTTAAAGATAGCGGAGTCAGGGGATATGGGGAGAAGGCAGGATGGGGTACTGATTGGGGATGATCAGCCATGATCACATTGAATGGCGGTGCTGGCTCGAAGGGCCAAATGGCCTACTCCTATACCTATTGTCTATTGACATGTGTCAGGTATAGGCCATTGCAATTGTGTATCCCTGGAGGACTTTGGAGGGTTGTGGGGGCAGGTGATAGATCTGGAGATAAGATTATCAAAATCCAAATGTA
Source organism: Malacoraja senta (assembly GCA_038087875.1). Lineage (NCBI taxonomy): Eukaryota > Metazoa > Chordata > Chondrichthyes > Rajiformes > Rajidae > Malacoraja > Malacoraja senta. The sequence continues at coordinate 28,431,871 of CM075987.1, forward strand.
TTTTATGTATATTAAAGGACAAAGGTAACTAGAGAGAAAATAATACCCCTCAGAAACCTAAGTGGTCATCTATGTGTGGAACCACAGGAGATGGGCAAGGCCCTTGATGAATATTTCTCCTGGTTTTACCACCGAGAAAGATATGAAGAGTTATCTGGGCGGCACGGTGGTGTAGCAGCAGGGTTACTGCCTTACAGCACTTGCAGCGCCGGAGACTCGGGTTCAATCTTGACCACGGTGCTGTCTGTACGGAGCTTGTACGTTCTTCCTGTGACCGCATGGGTTTTTTCCGAGATCTTCAGTTTCCTCCCACACTCCAAAGACGTACAGGTTTGTAGGTTCATTGGCTTTGGTTTGAATACTTGGTATAAGTGCAAATTGTTCCTAGTGTTTGTAGGCTTGTCTTAATGTGGGGATTGCTGGTCGGTGCAGATTCAATGCGCCGAAGGGCCTGTTTCTGCACTATATCTCTAAACTAAACTAAAACTGAACTAGGGAACTTTGGACATTTAATGGCGATGTCTTAAGGACATTCCATATTGCAAATGAGGAGGTGCTTAACGTTGTAAGACATGAAGGAAGATAAATCTCCTGGGCCTGATCAGATGTATCCAAGGACACCGTGGGAAACTGGATAAGAAATTGCAGGAGCCTAGCTGAGATATATGAATCATCATTAGACAAGGGGGGGGGGGGGGGTGCTGGAAGACTGGAGGGTGACTATTGTTTGTGCTTCTATTTAAGAAGGGCTAAAAAGGAAAACCTGGGAACTGTAAGTAAGCCTAATATCTGCGGTAGGAAAGTTACTGGTGATGATTCTCAGAGAGAAGATATACATGCATTTAGATAGACAGAGGTTGATTATGCATAGTCAGTATGGTTTTGTATGTGGGAGATTGTATCTCACAAATTCTATTATGTTTTTTGAATAAGAAACCAAGAAAGCTGATATAGGCAGGGTTGTAGACATAGTCTATTTGGATTTCAGCAAGTGTTTTGATATGTTTTCACATGTTAGGCTAGTCTGGATTGCAAGGGATCCTGGGAGAGATAGCCGACTGGATATGAAATTCATATCAGTGAAGAAAGCGAATGGCATGTTGGCCTTCATAACAAGGAGAGTTGAGTATAGGAGCAAAGAGGTACTTCTACAGTTGTACAGGGCCCTAGTGAGACCACACCTGGAGTATTGTGTGCAGGTTTGGTCTCCAAATTTGAGGAAGGACATTCTTGCTATTGAGGGAGTGCAGCATAGGTTTACAAGGTTAATTCCCGGGATGGCGGGACTGTCATATGCTGAGAGAATGGAGCAGCTGGGTTTGTACACTCTGGAGTTTAGAAGGATGAGAGGGAATCTCATTGAAACATGTAAGACCATTAAGGGTTTGGACACATTAGAGGCAGAAAACATGTTCCCGATGTTGGGGGAGTCCAGAACCAGGGGCCACAATTTAAGAATAACGGGGAAGCCATTTAAGGGGGTATGTTATAGACTTACATTAGGTCTTCCTCCAGCCTCGACTTCTCCAAGGAAAACAGCCCCAACCTCTCCAACCTGTTCATATAACCGAGGTTTCTGAGCCTAGGAATCATTCTTGCATATCTTGTCCTCAGACCCATCACATCCTTTTGATCATAAGGGGCAGGAGTTGAACACAATAATTCAGTTGAAGCTGGGGCAGGACTGAATCCTAACATGTAGCACTGATTAGATTATACAGTGTGTGCAAAAAGTCCATTCAAATGAACAGATCTATGCTCGCATGATAGAATTTTCTTTCATCCTATTCCATCTAATTTTTACTCTAATTTAAACAGCAATTAAACAGAGCATACACAAAAGAAAGACAAACATACTTGGATGTACAAGGTGTGGCCTATCTGGGTCACAACTGCATCATCTGAAGGGTCCAAGTTGCTGGCCAACCTGTGGTTGAGGACAGAAGACTGGAAATCGCCAAACATCAGATATGCCTCGGCCCTTCTCAGATAAAACTCTTTCTGCAATGTAAGGCAATTAAAACACGATTTTCTTCAACCAATCGGTATTTTGCCAGACTTACAATGAACATTATATGTATTTAGTTTAGTTTAGTTTACGGATACAGCATGGAAACAGGCCCTTCGGCCCACTGAGTCTGCGTTGACCAGTGATCCCTGCACACTAGCACTATCCTACACACACTAGGGACAATTTACAATTTTACAATTTTACAAACCTGCACGTCTTCGGTGTGTGGGAGGAAACCGAAGCAGCTGGCGAAAACCCACGCAGTCACATTAATAACGTATAAACTCCCTACAGACAGCATCCGTAATCAGGATGGAACCCGGGTCTCTGGCACTAAGGCAGCAACTCCACTGCTGTGCCACTCCATGTATGTCAAATCAAAATAAGGAAAATACAGACAAATATATCTGTACTGCAGTTATTCATGCAAGTCCATAACTCCCTGAAAGTAGCAACACAAATAGAGTGGTAAAGAAGGCATATGATATGGCGAAGGCATATGATTTGGCGAAGGCATATGATATGCTTGCTTTCATTGTTCGGGGCATTGAGTATAACAATTAGGAAGTCATGATGCAGCTTTACAAGACTTTGGTTAGGACACATTTGGAGTATTGCGTGCAGTTCTGGTCATCCCTTTACAGGAAGGATGTGAAGGCTTTGGAAAGGAGGTTTACCAGAATGATGACTGGGCTAGGGACTATTAGCTACAGGGAGAGGTTGGAAAGAGCTGGATTGTTTTCTCTGTAATTCTGGAGTTTGAGGGGAGATCTGATAGTCAAGTCAAGTCATATTTATTTATATAGCACATTTAAAAAACAACTCTCGTTGGCTAAAGTGCTTTACATTTGTTATAAGAATAGCACAAACAAAACAAACTACATACATATATACATGTAGTCCTCACTCAAAGTACGTCAGGAAAGGCTTGGGAGTATAGATAAGTCTTTAGTCTTGACTTAAAAGAGTCGATGGAGGGGGCAGTTCTGATGGGAAGGGGGATGCTGTTCCACAGTCTAGGGGCTGCAACCGCAAAGGCGCGGTCGCCCCTGAGCTTATGCCTAGACCGTGGGATATTCAGCAACCCCAAGTCGGCCGATCTGAGGGGCCTGGAGGTGGAGTGGTGGGTGAGAAGACTTTTTATGTAGGTGGGGGCAAGCCCATTGAGGGCTTTGTAGACATGGAGGAGGATCTTGAAGTTTATACGGAACCGCACATGGAGCCAGTGGAGAGAAGCCAGGATCGGGGTGATGTGGTCCCTTTTTCGGGTGCCCGTCAGGAGTCTCGCTGTGCCGTTTTGGACCAGTTGCAGGCGGGACAGGGAAGATTGGCTGATGCCAGTGTAAAGGGAGTTGCAGTAATCTAGGCGGGAGGAGATGAATGTGTGGATGATCTTTTCGAGGTCATCAAACTGGAGGAATTGTTTTATTTTAGCTATCGTCCGAAGCTGAAAGAAGCTAGCTTTTACCACGGCATTGACTTGTTTGTCAAATTTCAGTGCTGAGTCAAATATCACGCCAAGGTTTTTGACGTGAGGTTTGAGTAGTGGGGTAAGGCTTCCAAGGCTGCCTGCTATCATTTTGATTGAGTCCGAGGGGCCGAGAAGGATGACCTCAGACTTACTCTCGTTTAGTTGGAGGAAGTTCTGGGCCATCCAACACTTTATATCCTCGAGGCAGTGGGTAAGGTTAAACAGATTTGATTGGTTTTTGGGCTTCAGGGGGAGATAGAGTTGTGTATCGTCTGTGTAGCAATGAAAGGAAATGCCTGCCTTTCAATGACTTGGCCTAAGGGGAGCATATACAGGGAGAAGAGAATGGGGCCAAGGATGGAACCTTGTGGAACCCCACAACAGAGATTAGCTGGGGAGGAGAAAGAGTTGCCTATGTTAGTCGAGAAACTCCGATAGAAGCATATAAATTTATGAGAGGCATTGATAAGGTAGACAGTCAGAACCTTTGTCCTAGAAAGGAAATAACACATACTAGAGGGCATAGCTTTAAGGTGAGAGGGGCAAAATTTAAAGAATGTATACGAGGCAAATGTTTTACACAGAGTGGTGAGAGCCTGGAAGGGGTGGTGGAGGAGGCAGCTACAATAGTGGCATTTAGGAGGCTTTTAGATAGGCACATGGAGGCACAGTTGGAGTATTGTGTCCAGTTTTGGTCACCCTGTTATAGGAAAGATGTTGTTATGCTGGAAAGTGTGCAGAGAAGATTTACGAGGATGTTGCCAGGACCCGAGCTATAGGGAAAAGTTGGGCAAGCTAGGACTGTATTTCCTGGAGCATAGGAGGATGAGAGGCTCAGTTCAGAGGGAAATGGGCCAAACGTAAGCAGGTAGGTTAAGTGTAGATGGGGCACCTTTGCCGGCAGGGGCAAGCTGGGCCGAAGGGCCTCTTTGGGCTGCACGACTCTATGACTGACTCCATGAACATCTTCTTTGTATTGCAATAGAGCCTGTGACCTTGACTGCCACTGCACCAAGGAGAAACTAATCTTACCTGCTGAGGATCCAGAGTAAGGGCTTTATTGAATGAAATTACTGCTTCCTCCAAAAGACCCCTGTTCAGGAGAATCTTGCCTCGTTCATAGCTGTAGAAAAGATGTGAACAGTAAATCAATGTCTGAGATACAGGACCTTAACTATAGAGTGCGTTTTTGTGTAAACTATATCACAGTACGGTGGTATTTGTAAGAACAGTGTTGATAGATGACCTGTACATAAAGAACGTGCAGAAAGGGAAGCCATGATATTGAAGGGTTTCGGCCCAAAACGTTGCCTATTTCCTTCGCTCCATAGATGCTGCTGCACCCGCTGTGTTTCTCCAGCATTTTTGTGTACCCATGATATTTCTAATGGATTCTGAAGTCTCCTGGAACAGGTAAGTGATTCCCCCTGGTGGTCAAAGAAGAGCATTGTCGAATACTCCCCCTAGGGCTTTTCCTCTTTAGTTTCGTTTAGTTTAGAGATACTGGGCGGAAACAGACCCTTCGGCCCACTGAGTCCGCACCAACCAGCGCCCACCGTACATTAACACTATCCTACACATTTAGGGACAATTTACATTGCATGCAACTTAGGGGAGGTTCTGACGGGGAGCAGCGGGTGGAATGCAGGGGCTTTGGCAATAGTCTGTATGCCTCGTGGTCATTAAACTTAAACTACTTGTTGTTATTTCCACAACTTCATACATCTGGTGCTGTAAAGCAGCAACTCTACCACTGTGCTTTTGTCTTTTATGAGCATCGGGTGCCATGTGACTCAGTTTCTCCAGTTCCATTCTTTTTGTTAGTCACAATAACATACTGTTGACGTACCATGCTCTCTGAACTAGAGATCGCTCTTCTCCACTGAAACTCTAAAATGTGACCCATATAAATCAATGCCACAGCAATAATATTTTATATTTGCTATGCGATCATATCACTGATCACAGTGAAGAACAAACAAATTTATTTTACGTCTAAAGCCTTCTCTTACAGCATCCATGTCTGCTGTTATACTCACTGTTCTTTAGCCCGATCATTTATAATATCCGACATAACATAATTTCTCTTCTCTATGGTGTCCAGAGAAAAAATCTTACTGGATCCAAATAGATTTTGTCGTGATTCCTCTGTGGCCGCAGCCAGTTGTTCTTCAGATAATGCTGTGGGAAACACTCCTGCTTCCAACATGATTGTATCCTGTAGAAAGAGAACATTGAATCATCAAGAGCCTTTGCCAGCCGAGTGTAACAGATCATCGAGAGGGCAATCTTGAGTCATTGAAACAATTGACAAAGGTTTTTTTGTGTACAATGTTGCAGACCAGGGCAATTGTAGGGTTGGATTGTGCTAAGAAAGAGGAAGGGTTTTTTATTGATTGTTACTTTTCAATAAATAACCAGGCAATTATGACATTGGAAAAGTAAAGACTTCCATTGGCATTAAAATATAAATGGATTCCCAAAGCTGAAATGCAGCATTGTGTGTAGCTGCCTATGGGAATGTAGTGCATGGGCCTTGTCTAGCAGGTAGTCACTTGTCATCACCTGCTGCTGCCTGGGTTTACCTGAACTAATAAACACACATCCTCCCCACACTCCACAGGGCCTGAAATAAAATGAATGGAAAATGCTGGAAAGACTCAGCAGGTCAGGTCAGCATTTCTGAGAAAATAAATAGTCAACATTTCACATCAGAGTTAGAGAATGAAGAGGAGGGAGGGATTATCTCTGATAGGGTGAAACTAAATGAGGTAATGTGATAAGCTGAAAAATAAATTTAACCTAAAAAAATAATTTAGAGGTTTTTGTTTATCCCCTCTTACCTCAACCAAATTTTGGCACTGATCTTCTTCCCTCTTTTCCTCCTCCTTGGGTTCCTCCATGATTCTATGGGTCTTCTAGATTCTTTGTAACTTGCCGTTCATTGCAAGGAAGGTGTGCATATCTTGTAATAAAACCTTGACCACTAAAAAAAAGGAATTCTAAATTTCCATTGTTGATGTGTCAATGTGTCCATGACGCTCCTCTAGTATCTTTGCTTGGGCCTTCAATCAAAGATTGTGCCTTCCTGTTCTGGATTATCCCACAAGTTGAAATTCAGTCAATTACCCAAGTTTATATATTTTTCAGCAACACCCTCTCATTAGAATTAACCCTAACGCTTCTGAGGGTGTGCATTCAACACAAACAAAGGTATTTTCAAAATGGGGGTGGGGGGGAGAGGCAGAATGGAGCTGGCGGCCAACAGGCTGATGATACAGGAGCTTACCTGACTTTTTCCTGCCCCACCTCTCTCCCAGCTTTCTCCCCACCACCACAATTAACCCGAAGAAGGGTTCCCTGACCATCTGAGTTACTCCAGCACTTTGTGCTCCCCCACCACGATGCCCGCGCTGTTTTCAAGGGTGGGGTCTGAACGCTGACATTTCTCGGCGACAACGTAATGCACGGAACCGTCTTTAATAAATCACACCCTTTACCCACCTACACCTTTGAGCGGGAATAGAACTGGCCACAGCGACCGCGACCATTGACTTGTTGTTGCCGCCGCCAACTTCCGGGTCGACTTGTATCCGTCCTGTTGCTATGGGTAACACGCGTCATGTTGCTATGGGGAACCGGCGTCATGTTGCTATGGGTAACACGCGTCCTGTTGCTATGGGGAACACGCGTCCTGTTGCTATGGGTAACCGGCGTCTTGTTGCTATGGGTAACACGCGTCCTGTTGCTATGGGTGACCTGTTGCTATGTGGAACCGGCGTCATGTTGCTATGGATGACCTGTTGCTATGGGGAACCAGCATTCAGGATTCAGGATGGCCAATGCAAAAAAAAAGACCCAGAGTGCTGGAGTAACTCAGCGGGTCAGGCAGGATCTGCGGAGAACATGGATAGGTGATGTTCAGTCCTAAGGTCATAAGGTCATAAGTAATAGGTGTAGAATTAGGCCATTCGGCCCGTCAAGTCCTCTCCGTCATTCAATCATGGCTGATCTATCTCCCTCCTAACCCCATTCAGGTGATACAGGTGAGGGAGTGAGTGGTAGATGGGTGGAGTAAGTGACAAACACTAGAGATGAAAAGGTGACAACGTGTTGGATAAATATAGGAGTGAAACGTAACCTAGAGGGGGGGTGTGAAGGTGATACTAGGAGACTGCAAGGTGACTTGGATAGGCTGGGTGAGTGGGCAAATGTTTGGCAGATGCAGTATAATGTGGATAAATGTGAGGTTATCCACTTTGGTGGCAAAAACAGGAAGGCAGACTATTATCTAAATGGTGGCTGATTAGGAAATGGGGAGATGCAGCGAGACCTGGGTGTCATGGTACACCAGTCATTGAAAGTAGGCATGCAGGTGCAGCAGGCAGTGAAGAAAGCGAATGGTATGTTAGCTTTCATAGCAAAAGGATTTGAGTATAGGAGCAGGGAAGTTCTACTGCAGTTGTACAGGGTCTTGGTGAGACCACACCTGGAGTATTGCGTACAGTTTTGGTCTCCAAATCTGAGGAAGGACATTATAGCCATAGAGGGAGTGCAGAGAAGGTTCACCAGACTGATTCCTGGGATGTCAGGACTTTCATATGAAGAAAGACTGGATAGACTTGGCTTATACTCGCTAGAATTTAGGAGATTGAGAGGGGATCTTATAGAAACGTACAAAATTCTTATGGGGTTGGACAGGCTAGATGCAGGAAGATTGTTCCCGATGTTGGGGAAGTCCAGGACAAGGGGTCACAGCTTAAGGATAAGGGGGAAATCCTTTAAGACCGAGATGAGAAAAATCTTTTTCACACAGAGAGTGGTGAATCTCTGGAACTCTCTGCCACAGAGGGTAGTTGAGGCCAGTTCATTGGCTATATTTAAGAGGGAGTTAGATGTGGCCCTTGTGGCTAAAGGGATCAGGGGGTATGGAGAGAAGGCAGGTACGGGATACTGAGTTGGATACTGAGATGGGAGATGATCTTACTGAGGAAGGGAAACCTCCCTCTTTCCCTGCACCCCCACCCTGGCATGCACTCTTCTCCCACCACCCCAGTCACTCTGCTCCTCGCACTTCCTCTGTACGCTCATCTCCCATCTGGATTACAAGGGATCCTGGGAGAGATAGCTGACTGAATATGAAATTCTCTCTCTCTACCTCTCTCTCCCCCTCCTCCCCCTCTCTCTCTCTCTCCCCCCCTCCTCCCCTCTCTCTCTCCCCCCTCCTCCCCTCTCTCTCTCTCCCCTCTATCCCTCTCTCCCCCCTCCTCCCCTCTCTCTCTCTCCCCCTCCTCCCCTCTCTCCCTCCTCCTCCCCCCTCTCTCTCTCCCCCCCTCCTCCCCTCTCTCCCTCTCTCCCCCTCCCCTCTCTCTCTCCCCCTCCTCCCCTCTCTCTCTCACTCCCCCCTCCTCCCCTCTCTCTCTCTCTCTCTCTCCCCCTCCTCCCCTCTCTCTCTCTCTCCCCCCCTCCTCTCTCTCTCCCTCTCTCTCCCCCCTCTCTCTCTTTCCTCCTTTTAATAAATTATTAGATTTTAATATTATTAAACAAACTCGATCCTGGTGTTGATGTTCTGTGTTGTGTGCGGACCCCACCACAGGTCTGTGGGGGCTAGGGTGGGGAGGGGCAGTGGGTGGAGGGGGGGGGGGAACTGCTGGTATCTGATGACCACCACACCCATGTGACCAGGTGCAGCTCCTTAAAGCCCACGTTAGGGAACAAGGAGCAGCTGGTTGACCTCAGGACCATCCTGGAGACAGAACCTCTTGGACAGGATGTGGAGAGAGGTTGTCACGTGGATGCCCAGCACGAGAGAAGGTGGTTCCTCGAGGTAGGGAATGAGACGGTGCTGTGAGACTCAAGAATGGAGGGTGATGAGGGGAAGTATAGGGGACAGAATAGGCAGCGAGGAAGGCAGAACTGCAGGTGCTGCTTAAACCGGAGACAGACACAAAAAGCTGGAGTAACTCAGCGGGTCAGGCAGCATTTCTGGAGTAACTCAGTGGGTCAGGCAGCATTTCTGGAGTAAAGCTGGAGTAACTCAGCGGGTCAGGCAGCATTTCTGGAGTAACTCAGTGGGTCAGGCAGCATTTCTGGAGTAAAGCTGGAGTAACTCAGTGGGTCGGGCAGCATTTCTGGAGTAAAAGCTGGAGTAACTCAGTGGGTCAGGCAGCATTTCTGGAGTAACTCAGTGGGTCGGGCAGCATTTCTGGAGTAACTCAGTGGGTCGGGCAGCATTTCTGGAGTAAAGCTGGAGTAACTCAGTGGGTCAGGCAGCATTTCTGGAGTAAAGCTGGAGTAACTCAGTGGGTCAGGCAGCATTTCTGGAGTAACTCAGTGGGTCGGGCAGCATTTCTGGAGTAAAGCTGGAGTAACTCAGTGGGTCAGGCAGCATTTCTGGAGTAAACGACCAGGTGATGTTTTGGGCCGAGACCCTTCTGAGGAAGGAACATTGTTTTAACTTGGACGTACTTTAATGACGGCTAAAGCAGATGAGCTTGGGGGCATGGATAGGAACGTTGTACCTGGTTCAGGGAGGGGCAGGGCTGGCAGCTTGGGGCATGCATAAGTACATTGTACCTAGTTCAGGTAGGGGCAGGTCTGGCAGCTTGGGGCATGGATAGGTACATTGTACCTGGTTCAGGGAGGGGCAGGGCTGGCAGCTCAATGTTCCGGGGTACAGGAGCTTCTGGAGAGACAGGGGTGAGGGTAAAGGAGTGGGGGGGGGGGTTGCATTGTAGGTTAAGGAGGATGTCACGGCTGTGTTCAGAGGTAACATTACAGACGGTTTGTCTAGAGATGCTATATGGGTGGAGCTGAGGAACAAGAAAGGGATGATCACCTTGTTGGGGGTGTACTACAGACCTCCAAATAGTCAATGGGAATTAGAGCAGATATGCCGGGAGATTGCAGGTGAAAAGTTGTTGTAGATGGGGATGTTGACGTTCCCAATATTGACTGGGATAGTCATAGTGTGAATGGTTGTTGTAGATGGGGATCACAATATTGACTGGGATAGTCATAGTGTGAATGGTTTAGACAGGGTGAAAATTGTCAAATGTGTTCAGGAGAGTTTTCTCCAGCAGTCAGAGCCTCACATATGAGAAGCTGGTCACGCTGCCTCGATCCTGACTATGGGTGCTGTCTGTACGGTGGAGTTTGCACGTTCTCCCCGTGACCTGCGTGGTATTTCTCCGAGATCTTCGGTTTCCTTCCACACTCCAAAGTTGTACAGGTTTGCAGGTTAATTGGCTTGGTGTAAATGTAAAAATTGTCCCTAGTGGGTGTAGGATAGTGTTAATGTGCGGGGATCGCTGGTTGGCGTGGACCCAGTGGGCCGAAGGGCCTGTTTCCCTGCTGTATCTCTAAACTAAAACTCCAAAACTAAAACCTGATGTCGTCTAGGGACATTGGGAAGGGCAAGTGGATGAAGTGTTCATGGAGCAATAACCACTGTTTGATTAGGTTTAAGATGGTTCTGGACAGGGCCCATGTGTTCAAATTCTAAGGTAGATAAAAATGCTGGAGAAACTCAGCAGGTGAGGCAGTATCTATGGAGCGAAGGAAATGGGCAACGTTTCGGGTCGAGACCCTTCTTCAGACTGTTCAAATTCTAAATTGGGGCAAGGCCAACTTTCTTCTTGTGTATGGCGTGCACAGCCTAAAGTTGTAGGACAACTTGTTCTATTCGATTGTGCACGCCAGGTTGATTGCATTCTGTGAAACAGGGCAGACCACGTGAAGGTTGCAATCTCCCACCCCCAAGGCCAACTTTGAGGGGATGAGACAGGAACTCACTCAAGTTGACCGGAACAGGTTGTTGGAAGGAAAAGGAATGTCAGGGAAGAGGAATGTTTTTAAAAGTGCTGACAAGAGTTCAGGACATACATGTCCTTGTTAGAGTGAGGGGTAAAGCAAGCTTGGCTGATGAGGGAAATTGAGGCTTTGGCCAAGAGTTAGAGTTGGGACAGCTGGGATCAGGTGCATGCCTGGAGGAGTTTTGGGAACTAAGGTGCAAGGTAAAAAAGGAAATAAGGTGATCACATATAGCTCTATAGCTTTGGCAGATGTACAAAGGACAATCTCAAGAGATTGTATAAAGGGTAGCCAGAGAGAGTCAAGTCAAGAGAGTTTATTGTCATGTGTCCCAGATAGGACAATGACATTCTTGCTTGCTGCAGCACAACAGAGTATTTTAGGCATAAATACAGATCAGATCAGTGTGACCATATACCATACAATATACAGTGTCTTGCAAAAGTATTCATACCCCTTGAATTTTTCCACATTTTGTCACGTTACAACCACAAATGTAAATATATTTTATTGGGATTTTATGTGATAGACCAACACAAAGTGGTGCATAATTGTGAAGTGGAAGGAAAATGATACATGGTTTTCAAATTAAAAAAAAAAAAAAAACTGAAAAGTGTGGTGTGCAAAAGTATTCAGCCCCCTTTACTCTGATACCCCTAAATAAAATCCAGTGCAACCAATTGCCTTCAGAAATCACCTAATTAGTAAATAGAGTCCACTTGTGTATAATCTAATCTCAGTATAAATACAGCTGTTCTGTGAAGGCCTCAGAGGTTTGTTAGAGAACATTAGTGAACAAACAGCACCATGAAGCCCAAGGAACACACCAGACAGGTCAGGGATAAAGTTGTGGAGAAGTTTAAAGCAGGGTTAGGTTATAAAAAAATATCCCAAGCTTTGAACATCTCACGGAGCACTGTTCAATCCATCATCCGAAAATGGAAAGAGTATGGCACAACTGCAAACCTACCAAGACATGGCCGTCCACCTAAACTGACAGGCCGGGCAAGGAGAGCATTGATCAGAGAAGCAGCCAAGAGGCCCATGGTAACTCTGGAGGAGCTGCAGAGATCCACAGCTCAGGTGGGAGAATCTGTCCACAGGACAACTATTAGTCGTGCACTCCACAAATCGGGCCTTTATGGAAGAGTGGCAAGAAGAAAGCCATTGTTGAAAAAAAGCCATAAGAAGTCCCGTTTGCAGTTTGCCACAAGCCATGTGGGGGACACAGCAAACATGTGGAGGAAGGTGCTCTGGTCAGATGAGACCAAAATTGAAGTTTTTGGCCTAAATGCAAAACGCTATGTGGCGGAAACCTAACACTGCACATCACCCTGAACACACCATCCCCACTGTGAAACATGGTGGTGGCAGCATCATGCTGTGGGGATGCTTTTCTTCAGAGTTGATGGGAAGATGGTTGGAGCCAAATACAGGGCAATCTTGGAAAAAAACCTGTTAGAGTCTGCAAAAGACTTGAGACTGGGGCGGAGGTTCACCTTCCAGCAGGACAACGACCCTAAACATACAGCCAGAGCTACAATGGAATGATTTAGATCAAAGCATATTCATGTGTTAGAATGGCCCAGTCAAAGTCCAGACCTAAATCCAATTGAGAATCTCTGGCAAGACTTGAAAATTGCTGTTCACAGACGCTCTCCATCCAATCTGACTGAGCTTGAGCTATTTTGCAAAAAAGAATGGGCAAAAATTTCAGTCTCTAGATGTGCAAAGCTGGTAGAGACATACCCCAAAAGACTTGCAGCTGTAATTGCAGCGAAACGTGGTTCTACAAAGTATTGACTCAGGGGGGCTGAATACTTTTGCACGCCACACTTTTCAGTTTTTTATTTCAGTAAAAAAATTTGAAAACCATGTATCATTTTCCTTCCACTTCACAATTATGCACCGCTTTGTGTTGGTCTATCACATAAAATCCCAATAAAATACATTTACGTTTGTGGTTGTAACGTGACAAAATGTGGAACAGTTCAAGGGGTATGAAAACTTTTACAAGCCACTGTATATACACATATAACTACACAGATAAAGTGCAATAGGCTGTTATAGTTCAGAGTTTGTTTGAGGTTGCGTATAATAGACTGATGGCTGTGGGGAAGGAGCTGTTCCTGAACCTGGATGTTGCAGATTTCAGGCTCCTGTACCTTCTACCCGAAGGCAGCGGAGAGATGAGTGTGTGGCCAGGATGGTGTGGGTCCTTGATGATGCTGGCAACCTTTTTGAGGCAGCGCCTGCGATAGATCCCCTCGAGAGTGGGACCTCTCGGGGATCAAAGCGGTCACCTCTGTGTGGAGCCACAGGAGATGGACAAGATTTTACCATGGACAGAGGAACTTGGGGCAGTCGATGGAAGTGTCTTGAGAGCTGACAGTGTTACAGTCAAAGAAGTAGTGCAGGTACTATCGTTTATGAAGGTAGAAAAATCTCGAGTCTGATCGGATATATCCGAGGACATTGTGGGAAAGTAGAAAGGAGCTAGAATACAAAAAGGATCCAAGGAGATTTACGAGAATGATCCCAGGAATCAGTGGGTTAACTTATGATGGGCGTTTGATGGCACTGGGCCTGTACCCGATGGAGTTTAGAAGAATGAGGGGGGACCTTACTGAAATGTACAGAATAGTGAAAGGCCTGGATAGAGTGGATGTGGAGAGGATGTTTCCACTAGTGGGAGAGTCTAGGACCAGAGGGCACAGCCTCAGAATTAAAGGACGTTCCTTTAGGAAGGAGATGAGGAGGAATTTCTTTAGTCAGAAGGTGGTGAATCTATGGGATTCTTTGCCACAGACGGCTGTGGAGGCCACAAGTCAGTGGATATTTTTAAGGCAGAGTAGGGGAATCGAGAAGCAGAGGACATGGGTTTAAGCTGAGGGGGTGAGGGAGGGACAGGCAGGGGGTGGGTGAGGGGGGGTAGATTTAAAGTTTCATTCATTCAAGGTGAGGGGGAACAGATTTAATAGGAATCTGAGGGGTAACTTTTCCACACAGAGGGTGATGGGTGTATGGAACGAGCTGCCAGAGGAGGTAGTTGAGGCTGGGACTATCCCAACTTTTAAGAAACAGTTAGACAGGTACATGGACAGGACAGGTTTGCAGGGATATGGACCAAAAGCGGGCAGGTGGGACTAGTGTAGATGGGGCATGTTGGCCGTTGTGGGCAAGTTGGGCTGAAGGGCCTGTTTCCACACTGTATCACTCTGTGACTAGTGTAGATGGGGCATGTTGGTCGGTGTGGGCAAGTTGGGCTGAAGGGCCTGTTTCCACACTGTACCACTCTATGACTAGTGTAGATGGGGCATGTTGGTCGGTGTGGGCAAGTTGGGCTGAAGGACCTGTTTCCACACTGTACCACTCTGTGACTAGTGTAGATGGGGCATGTTGGGCGATGTGGGCAAGTTGGGCTGAAGGGCCTGTTTCCGCTCTGTATCACTCTGACTAGTGCAGGGTCCAGAGGTTTACAAGATTGATTCCTGGGGTGATTGGGTTAATGTATGAGCAGTGTTCGAAGGCACTGGGCCTGTACTCATGGTTTCACCAGCACTCTTATCATGGTCTCTTCTATATCCCGCAGCTCTGCTCTTACTCCCCATCCCCCTACTCGTAACAAGGACAGAGTCCCCCATGTCCTCACCTTCCACCCTACCAGCCGTCACATACAACAGATAATCCTCCAACACCAGATAATACCAGCCGCCACCTCCAACGGGACCCCACCACTGGCCACATCTTCCCATTCTCCAATTTCAGTGGTTTCTCCCTCCTTCCCCTTCCCAGCTCTCCCACAGCCTACTGTCTCTGCCTTTTCCTTCCTTTATCCCGCACCCCCACCCCCCACCCCAACTTCAGTCTGAAGAAGGGTCTTGACCTGAAACGTCACATATTCCTTCTCTCCATAGATGCTGCCTCACCCGCTGAGTTACTCCAGCATTTTTGTCCACCTTTGATTTTTCCAGCATCTGCAATTCTTTCTTAAACCACACGGTGGGAGTGTTGAGCACAAATTGGAGCGACCTGTTCTGTGAATTCACTGCACATTGGGAGCGCTGTCTACAAATTAGATATTGTGCTCTCTACTGCAAAATGGTTCTTTATTGCTCTGTGACCCTTTACCTTTTCCCGTAATGCACCCATTGCCCAGATGCCAAACTTAGTAAAAGCCCTGAAACCAGGGAAGATTTGGGATGAAAATTAAGGAACTGCAGGTGCTGGTTGACAAAACAAGACACAAAGTGCTGGAGTAACTCAGCGGGTCAGGTAGCATCTGTGGAGAACATGGATAGGTGACATTTCACAGAGTGCTGGAGTAACTCAGCGGGTCAGGCAGGATGCCCATAATAAAAAGTACAGCATTGAGCAGCTCAGTCAGTGAGTACACTGTTTGTGCACAGGGTTTGATGCCCAGGGTAAGAGTTACAGCATTGGGCAACTCAGTCAGGAAGTTCACTTTGTGTGAAGGTTCAATAGATATTCCTTTAAAATGCAGAGCTTGAACTGTTTTCACTCATCAAAATAATTGTGGGAAGCTAAAATGGTAATACATTGCATTCCTTCCTTGATTTGGTGCGTGTTTCAATTATCTAAATATATGATAAATGAAATATGAGATTTGAGTGATGACATGTTGGACTAATATAAAAATAATGGATTTCAGACATCAATTCTAGTTTAAAAAAAAAGAATTTCCTTCATTCCTTCATTTCCATCAAAGGTAACGAATTGTGATAAGCAATATATTTTGAAAAAAGTCTTTAACGCTAAATTTTAATTAACCTTAACAATGTGAGAACTTCAAACAAAAACCAAAGTGCAAACTATTAACTTTAACATACACATGACATCTACATCCAAGAGAACATCAATTATGCCCCAGGTCCATGCTGTAACCCCTCGCTGCAGAAGACGGCGTGTCTCTTGGAGGAAGCCTGTAATCAACATAATCTGAAGCTAATAAAGATAACATTGATCCAGCAGGATGGAGGTCTGTGTACGTGATTGTTGATGTCATTGACTGTCTCTGAAAACAAAAGATGGATTTACATGCAGAAACAATACAGACCCTCAACAGCTGCAATTGACAAAACTAAACTGGTGAAATGTTTTATGTCGTTGCGGTCAGATCATGGACGATTTTTGAAACACATAAATATTACGAATGGAAGGTGGATGAATTTAATAATCTTATAAGGGTGTGAATGACAAATAATTAAAGTCAAATCTAAGCTCAAAATTTTCTTTTTTAAATTGTATACCTGTCTAGCCTGCAGATGTGTCTGTATCCCCATTCACATCTGTGTCTGTACCCCCATTCACATCTGTGTCTGTACCCCATTCACATCTGTGTCTGTACCCCCATTCACATCTGTGTCTGTACCCCCATTCGTATCTCCGGTGGATGTGGCCTCGACGACTGCTTTTGAAACATAGAATCATATATAAGTGGAACTCAAATGAAGTTTAAAAAATCTCACTGAGGAGTTCTGTGACAAAGGACTGCAATCATCAAAGCGTTTATTTAATGCCTGCTCAGAATAACATGGTCAGGTTTAATCTACAATTGGAGAGGGAGAAGGGTAGATTGGGGGTCACAGTGTTGCAGTTGAATAAAGGGGACTATGGGGCCATGAGGGAGGAGCTGGCCAAAGGTGACTGGAAAGATACACTAGCAGGGATGACAGTGGAACAAAAATGGCAGGTATTTCTAGGAATAATACAGAAGGTGCAGGATCAGTTCATTCCTAGGAGGAAGAAAGATTTCAAGGGGAGAAAGGGACGACCATGGCTGACAAGGGACGTCAGGGACATTATAAAAATTAAAGCGAATAAGTACAACATAGCAAAGATGAGCGGGAAGTAAGAGGATTGGGTAATGTTTAAAGAACAGAAGATAACCAAAAAGACAATACAGGGAGAAAAGATGAGGTACGAAGGTAAGCTAGCCAAGAATATAAAGCAGGATAGTAAAAGCTTCTTTAGGTATGTGAAGAGGAAAAAATTAGTTAAGACCAAAGTTGGACCCTTGAAGACCGAAAAAGGTGAATTTATTATGGGAAACAAGGAAGTGGCAGATGAGTTGAACAGGTACTTTGGATCTGTCTTCACTAAGGAGGACACAAACAATCTTTCTGATATAGTAGTGGCCAGAGGATCTGGGGTGACAGAGGAACTGAAGGAAGTCCACATTAGGCAGGAAATGGTGTTGGATAGACTGATGGGACTGAAGGCTGATAAATCCCCAGGGCCTGATGGTCTGCATCCCAGGGTACTTAAGGAAGTGGACAGGAAAGGAATGGAGGGTTATGGTCTAAGTGCAGGTAGATGGGACTAGGGGAGAATAAGTGTTCGGCGTGGACTAGAAGGGCCGAGATGGCCTGTTTCCGTGCTGTAATTGTTATATGGTTATATGGCTCTAGAAATCGTGGATGCATTGGTGATAATTTTCCTATGTTCTATAGACTCAGGATCAGTTCCTGTGGATTGGAGGGTAGCTAATGTTATCGCACTTTTTTTAAGAAAGGCAGGAGAGAGAAAACAGGGAATTATAGACCAGCTAGCCTGACATCGGTGGTGGGAAGATGCTGGAGTCAATTATAAAAGATGAAATAGCCAAACATTTGGAGAACAGTAACAGGATCGGTTCGAGTCAGCATGGATTTACGAAGGGGAAATCATGCTTGACTAATCTTCTGGAATTTTTTGAGGATGTAACTAGGAAAATGGACAAGGGAGAGCCAGTGGATGTAGTGCACCTGGACTTTCAGAAAGCATTTGATAAGGTCCCACATAGGGAATTAGTGGGCAAAATTAGGGCACATGGTATTGGGGGTAGAGTGCTGACATGGATAGAGAAGTGGTTGGCAGACAGGAAACAAAGAGTAGGGATTAACGAGTCCCTTTCAGAATGGCAGGCAGTGACTAGTGGGGTACCGCAAGGCTCGGTGCTGGGACCGCAGCTATTTACAATATACATCAATGATTTGGATGAAGGGATTCAAAGTAACATTAGCAAATTTGCAGATGACACAAAGCTGGGTGGCAGTGTGAACTGTGAGGAGGATGCTATGAGAATGCAGGGTGACTTGGACAGGTTGCGGGAGTGTGCAGATGCATGGCAGATGAAGTTTAATGTGGATAAATGTGAGGTTATCCACTTTGGTATAAAAAACAGGAAGGCAGATTATTATCTAAATGGCGTCAAGTTGGGAAAAGGGGAAGTACAACGGGATCTGGGTGTCCTTGTTCATCAGTCTATGAAAGTAAGCATGCAGGTACAGCAGGCATTGAAGAAAGCGAATGGCATGTTGGCCTTTATAACAAGAGGAGTCGAGTATAGGAGCAAAGAGGTCCTTCTGCAGTTGTACAGGGCTCAAGTGAGACCACATCTGGAGTATTGTGTGCAGTTTTGGTCCCCTAATTTGAGGAAGGACATTCTTGCTATTGAGTGAGTGCAGCGTAGGTTTACAAGGTTAATTCCCGGGATGGCGGGACTGTCATATGCTGAGAGAATGGAGTGACTGGGCTTGTATACTCTGGAGTTTAGAAGGATGAGAGGTAATCTTATTGAAACATATAAGATTGTTAAGGTGTTTGGACACGCTAGAGGCAGGAAACATGTTCCCGATGTCGGGGGAGTCCAGAACCAGGGGCCATAGTTTAAGAATAAGGGGTAAGCCATTTGGAATGGAGACGAGGAAACACTTTTTCTCACAGAGAGTGGTGAGTCTGTGGAATTCTCTGTCTCAGAGGGTGGTGGAGGCCGGTTCTCTGGATGTTTTCAAGAGAGAGCTAGATAGGGCTCTTAAAGATAACGGAGTCGGGGGATATGGGGAGAAGGCAGGAACGGGGTACTGATTGGGGATGATCAGTCATGATCACATTGAATGGCGGTGCTGGCTCGAAGAGCCGAATGGCCTACTCTGGCATCTATTGTCTATTGTCTATCACAGGTAACAGACTACTGACCGACATCTACTACAAACCCACTGATGCCAATGGCTATCTGGACTACACTGGCCACATCTGCGCCCAGGATGAAGTGTTCCAAACCAGGGCATCGGAGATGTCCTCATTCTTTAGGGAATGGGGGTTCCCCTCTTCTACTATAGATGAGGCTCTTATCAGGATCTCTTCTATATCCCGCAGCTCTGCTCTTACTCCCCATCCCCCTACTCGTAACAAGGACCGAGTCCCCCATGTCCTCACCTTCCACTCTACCAGCTGTCACATACAACAGATAATCCTCCAACATTTTCGCCACCTCCAACGGGATCCCACCATTGGCCTTATCTTCCCATTCTCCAATTTCAGTGGTTTCTCCCTCCTGCCCCGTCCCAGCTCTCCCACAGCCTACTGTCTCTGCCTTTTCCTTCCTTTATCCCGCCCCCCCACCTCAACTTCAGTCTGAAGAAGGGTCTCGACCTGAAACGTCACCTATTCCTTCTCTCCATAGATGCTGCCTCACCCGCTGAATTACTCCAGCATTTTGTCAACCTTCGATTTTTCCAGCATCTCCAGTTCTTTTTTAAACCACAGATGCTTTGTTGAACACAAATTCGAGCAACCTGTTATGTGAATTCACTGCACATTGTCTACAAATTAGATATTGTGCTCTTTACTGCAAAATGGTTCTTTATTGCTCTGTGGCCCTTTACCTTTCCCCGTAATGCACCCATTGCCCAGATGCCAAACTTACAAAAGAAGACACAAAGTGCTGGAGTAACTCAGCGGGTCAGGCAGCATTTCTGGAGAACATGGATAGGTGACGTTTCACAGATTGCTGGAGTAACTCAGCGGGTCAGGCAGCATCTGTGGAGAACATGGATAGGTGAGATTTTGGGTTGTGAGCCTTCAGACTGATTTCTGGGTGTAATTCTGTTTACTTCATGAAGGCAGTGGCAAGAATGAATTTGTCTCCTGGATAGATGTCCAATTGTGTTTTAATTGGGGCACTTTATGAAGAGTGGTTTTCAGTTGATGACTAAATTGTTATGATTAAGAAGACAGCAAGGAATTTAAAGTGGATCTACATTGTACTTGGTTGAAGAAAGTTAATGTGAACTAGTTGTTAACCACTTGTGTGAAATGGTTAATGTTAACTTCCCTAATCAAACCTTGTTTATTATGAGCTCTTATGAAGGACTTTCAGGTGAAACGAATGTGTGTATGATGTGTGGAGTGGTCATTCATTGAACTTTGGACTGGACAGAATGTTGTAGAGATTTGTAAAGATATTTGGATGCTCTTGCTCAAAAGATAAAATGCTGGAGTAACTCAGCGGGTCAGGCAGCATCTCTGGAGAACATGGATAGGTGATGTTTCACAGAGTGCTGGAGTAACTCAGCGGGTCAGGCAGCATCTGTGAAGAATATGGATAGGTGATGTTTCACAGAGTGCTGGAGTAACTCAGTGGGTCAGGCAGCATCTGTGGGGAACATGATGGGTACAAAGTGCCTATATCCACCTACCAGTTTCAAGGGTTTGGCCCACCTCATCTCTTCAGCATTCTCCCCATCTACATCTTCAATCTGAACAAGGGTCCTGATCTAAATGATGCTTGTCAATTCACTTTGTGGTGACAAAGATGCCACCTGATCTGCTGAGTACCTCCCGCACTTTGTTTTTAGACCTAGTTATATTCCCTAGTTGGGTCTGTCGAAGGGAAAGTAGTTTAATATTTGTGGACACTGTTTGAAGTTTACAATCTACTAATCCTGCCCCTTCTGTTCACCCTACTGTAGTTATATAGTCAGTCTGAATCTATATCTGGTTTAGTCTGAGTGTGGGAACTGCCACAATCTATTTCCTGTTCCTCTCCCTGTGAAGGGGTGACATTCAGTTTCCACCACGTATCTCCATAGACTGGGTCCCATGCTGCTGGAAGTGTCTTCTGCGGTTAGATATTCTCTTCCCATTAAGCCAAATGTTGGCAGGACATTGGGCAAAATCCTTCCCCATCGCTGTTCCTCTGACTTGAGTCATTTAATTCAAAGTATTTCTTCCAGTTGTTGAGTCTGGGCTGTGTCAAGTTCTCTAAATATTTTGAACTGACTGCATGTCCTTGTTTGTGTACAGGGTTTGATGCCCATAGTAAGAGTTATAGCATTGGGCAGCTCAGTCAGGGAGTTCACTGTTTGTGCACCGGGTTTGATGCCCATAGTAAGAGTTACAGCATTGGGCAACTCGGTCAGGGAGTTCACTGTTTGTGTGAAGTTTTAACTTAATAGCTGGCATGTTGCTGTGCCAGTTTGATCATGAAAATAGTCAGGGAAAGAGGGGGTTCCCATCACCAGGGTGGGGGTTCATGGAAAGAGGGGAAAGACCCCCACCCTGGTGATGGGAACCCCCTCTTTCCCTGAACCCCCACCCTGGTGATGGGAACCCCCTCTTTCCCTGACCCCCACCCTGGTGATGGGAACCCCCTCTTTCCCTGAACCCCCACCCTGGTGATGGGAACCCCCTCTTTCCCTGAACCCCACCCTGGTGATGGGAACCCCCTCTTTCCCTGAACCCCACCCTGGTGATGGGAACCCCTTTTTTCCCATGTGTACAGATTGGGATTTCCTGCTCCAACGTGTTGGATCATCAGATAGACGGCGTTATTCAGACGGATCTGATCAGTGTTGCTCCTCCTGTTTTGCTGAGATGAGCCTCTTGGATTCCAGTGAAGACTGACGGTATCTGGGAGTCTGGAGATGGTACAGCTGAGGGTGATGTCACTGCCCATTACTGGCCTTGGTGAGTCGGCCTCAACTGTGGAAACAGACACATGTGGTTCAGTTCACCAGCAGCTTTCTGAACTACTGTGGGCAGAATTGTCTTTTTCCTGCAGACAGACAGTCGGCCGAATGTTGAGTTGCCGTGCTCAGTGATGTCATCAACATTTCCTGGTAGTGACCACCTGTCCCCCTCGCCCCCTCGTCTCCCACATCAACACTTCCAGGTGGGGATGTTTTTAGTATAGTAGAAACACAGAACTGCAGATGCTGGTTAATATATAAAAGGACATAAAGTGCAGCAGTGATTCAGCGGATCAAGCAGCAACTCCAGAGAACATAGATCGCTGACGTTTCAGGTCGAGACCCTTCTTCAGACTGATTATTTTCCTTGGATGTCTTTTACTGTGGGGTGATCATAGTGGGGTGATTCATGAGAGGCATATCTATAGTAAATGCACATGGTCTTTTCCCAGGGTTGGGGAATCAAAAACTAGATAGTACATGGTTAAGGTGAGAGGGCCAGATTTGATATACCCCTTAATATGAGGGGCAAGTTTTGACAAAGAGAGTGGTACATGAACATACTTTATGGAAAGATCGAGCAGAGGAAGTGATTGATGCAGGTACAACAACACTTAAAATACATTTAAACGGGTATATGGACAAAAGGTTTAAGGGATAAGGGCCTAATGAGGGCAAATGGGATGTTTAGATGGGTAGTTGGTCAGTATGGTTGAATTGGGCCAAAGGGCCTGTTTCAGTGCTGTGTGACATTATGACTCTATTACCTTTGACCCCAAATAGTTCCCACTGTCTCAGGATTTTCCCAGCGGGCTGTGTCTGATTCCAGGTGAACAGTCCCGCAAGTTCGAATGTGGGCATCCTGATCCTCAGATTAAGGGTACCCCAGTCCGCATGCATCCTCTGGGAGATGCCTGGTATTTGATTGTACTCATCACTCCATTGTACGGGCCACTGCTGATCTTCTCTGCGGAAAGTGGCCAATCGCTTTGTGGTTTGTTGCCCTGAGTGTGGCCTCCATTCCAAGTCAATGGGGCCATTTTCAGGACTGTCTGGTCCTTTCAATACAAAGTTGCCTTCCTGATGGAAAAAGTAAATAGAATTTCCACATCCTGTAGGAAAAGAGAAGAATCTTTACTAAGTTGTACGTTATAATTCATCATGCAGGAACTGCATGGAAACAGGCCCTCTGCAGCAATCTGTCCACGCTGACCAGTGGGTAACCATCCATGCAGACACAAGAAAATGCAGATTCTGGAATGTTGATCAAACGCAAAGTGCTGGAGAAACTCAATGGGTCAAGCAGCATCTGTGGAGGGAATGGATTGATGACATTTTGTATCGGGACCCTTTTTCAGACTGATGTAATAGGAGAGAAAAAGCTGGGGAAGGGAAGTAGGCATGAGACAAAGCACGGTAAGTGATAGGTGGATACAGCTGGGGAATGGTGATTAGTAGATGGATGGAGATAATGACAAAAGCAAGGAGTGAAATGGAAACCGAAGGTTGTCAGATCTGCAAAAGAGGGAGGGATATGGGTGGAAATGGGGCAAGAACATAAAAGGGAAATTGTGCAATTGGAAGGGGTGGGAGATGAGTGGAAAGAGGAAGGGAATGGGGTAGCTGTGTGGTGGGATGAATGCGTGCATAATGAAGGGGGGGGGAGAAGTGGGGTTCGGGAAGTGTTATTTGAAATTTGAGAATCCATTGATCATAACATAGTTAGACCACTCACAAACCAGAAGAACATATCCTGCTTTCAAATGTCAGGACATCAAAACTCAATCATGACTCTAAGTATGAAGAACCAACCCTTATCACTTACCACGGGGCTCCAGATAGTACGGGACAAAAAGCCGGGGCAGGTCTTGATGAAACAAACCACATCTCTAGTTCCCTCTGCCTCTCTCAGCTTTCTGAATAACCAGACTCTGTGATTTCTCTTTCCCGGTCAGTGTCTTTTCTCCAACACTTTTGCCATCGCCATTGATCCAAACCAGTCTCATTGACCCAATGACGTGAGACACAGAGCAGATCAGGGTAACGTTGTCTCCCTCAGTCACTGCATCAGACGGTTCAGCTGTGACCGTGGAAACAAGCAGGTTGTTTACATTTTAAACAATAAGTTCATCAGTAAACTCAGTGGCAACATTCTGTCTCCTACCTTTCACTGTGATTAGATCAATGATGGGAAATATATTTGATACCAGAAAACATGTGTAAACTCCGGCATCTTGAAACACAACGGGGACAATCCTCACACTGAAATCCTTGCCATCGAAGGGTTTCCCTGAGGTCACCAGTCGATTCCTGAAGTCGGTCCCATTGGCATTGATGTTGGGCTGAGAACGTTTTGCAGATGCTATTTCTTTGACTTTGACTTTGACTTTGATTCCTTTATTGTCATTCAGACCTTTCTGTCTGAACGAAATTTCGTTGCCTGCAGTCATACATATAATAAATAACAAAACACACAATAAACACAAATTAACATCCACCACAGTGAGTTCACCAGGCACCTCCTCACTGTGATGGAGGCAAAAGTCTTAAAGTCTCTGTCTCTTCCCTCCTTGTTCTCCCTCTGCGCTGAGGCGATCCAGGCTTCTGATGTTGTGACCCCGCCGGGTGATGGTAAGTCAGTCCCGCGGCTGAATCCGTGCTCCGTCCGCGACGGGCCGGTTCAAACTCCGCTGTTGAAGGCGATGAGATGTCCAGGTCCACTCAGCACGGGAATAGCTACGACCATATCTCCCATAACAAACCAGGTGAAGTTCACTGTGATCTGTGCTGGAGCGGTAAAGTGTGTATCTCTTCCTATATAAATCTGTATCAGAGAGACAGAGGATAACTCCTTTCAGTATTACAGTTACCGTGCCATACAGAGATTCTCAACCGTATTCTTATAAACATTCGTGGTGTTTTGTTCAGCTGATCAAGTTTCAAATGTAACATCTTTCATGAATGCCGCACTAAACTCATCAGATCTTTATAAAATACAATGTCCTGTACGGCAGTAAATTGCAGTGAAGTTTGGATATTCCACTCTACATTTCAACATTAGGTTCGCCCCACACCCGGACTGTCCGGGAATCTCCCGGGATGGAATGAAACCTCCCGGAGACTCCCGAGAGCGGTCTGGGAGGTGAATGTCTCTGTCAGTCTGTCTGCAGGAGGTGGTGCAGGTTCAGGCTGCGGACAGAAGCAGCCCAGAGGATGCCTGCGCGGGGACTGACCCGGACAGGTTGGCACTTCAAGTGGGTCGGGTCTTCCCATCCCTTCATTCCCATTATTCCCACCATCCCTCTCCCATTCACACCCATTGATTCCCTGTCCTTCCCTGTTCCCGGGTCCTGCTCCCAGCTGAATGCTGATCCGAAGCCCGAGTCTGCAGCAGCTGGAATCACTTCAAGCAACACCAGACTCGGGGAGAAGGGTCAGTGAGGGGCGAGGGGACGGATTGTTGTTCAGTGCTGATGTGCGGGCCGGGACCCCCAGTGTGAGTGTGAGCAGCAAGTGCTGGTGGTTGTCATGGTGACTACACTTTCTATCTGACACTGACGTGAGTCCTGTATCAGTATCTCAGTCTCAGATACTGGAGCATTGATGGCAAGATAAACTGACAAAATACTTTACTGAACAATGGTTACAGAAAGACATCCCCCTCCTGTGCTGTGTGTCTGTCACACAGAGACAAGCAGGCAGCTGCTCCACAGAGATGCTTTCTGTAAACTTCTCCCTGACCATTGCAGCATTTTATACTGGAGAGCAGTTGGTCACTGCCACAGTTCTTCACAGGGCGCACACGTAATATTGCAAGAAGCACCGTGATACAAGTGTCTACTTGATATCCAATGGGAGGTGTTTACACTCACTGTTGTCTACAGTAAAATCTCCGTTACTTGTGTGAACAATGTTTCCGTTTTCCTGCACATCACACACATACAGCTTCCCATCCTCCACTGTAACGTGTGGAACCATCAGATAGAACGTGTTATCCAGGCGGATCTGATCAGTGTTGCTCCTGTTCTGCTGGGATGAGTCCATGGGTCTCCAGTGAAGACTGACGGCATCTGAGAGTCTGGAGATGGCGCAGTTGAGTGTGACGTCACTGCCCAGCAGAGGGATCTGTGGACTTGCCTCAACTGTGAAAAACAGATCAATGAGATTCAGAGTGAGTAGTGGTTTGTACAAGTCAAGTCCCAGATAGGACAAGGACATTCTTGCTTGCTGCAGCACAACAGAATATTGTAGGCATAAATACAGAACAGATCAGTGTGTCCATGTACCATAGAATGTGACCTGTACAAAAAGGATGGGTTGCACTTGAACCCGAGGGGGACCAATATCCTGGCAGGGAGATTTGCAAAGGCTACTGCGGAGACTTTAAACTAGAAAGGTTGGAGGGAGGGACTCAAATAGAGAAAGTTAGTAGACAGTGTGTGAGGCAGGAGGCAGAGAAGGGAAGCACTCAGACCCAACATGTAGAGGGGAAAGAAGAACAAAATAATAAACAGAGAATAAGAGGTGGTGGGTTTCTTAAATGTGTGAGCAGAGAGACAGAGGGGTGTAAAATGAGGGTAGACGCAATAGGTAGCAAGGTGAAAAGTAAAAGTGGCAGGCAGACAAATCCAGGGCAAAAATCAAAAAGGGCCACTTTTCGACATAATTGTAAGAGCGTTGTAAAAACAAGCCTGAAGGCTTTGTGTCTCAATGCAAGGAGCATTCGTAATAAGGTAGATGCGTTGAATGTGCAGATAGCTATTAATGATTATGATATAGTTGGGATCATGGAGACATGGCTCCAGGGTGACCAAGGCTGGGAGCTGAACATCCAGGGATATTCAATATTCAGGAGGGATAGACAGAAAGGAAAAGGAGGTGGGGTAGCGTTGCTGGTTGGAGAGGAGATTAACGCAATAGAAATGAAGGACATTAGCTTGGAGGATGTGGAATCGATATGGGTAAATCTACGAAACACTAAGGGGCAGAAAACACTAGTGGGTGTTGTGTACAGGCCACCTAACAGTAGTAGTGGAGTTGGGGATGGCATCAAACAGGAAATTAGAAATGCGTGCAACAAAGGTAAAACAGTTATAATGGGTGACTTCAATCTACATATAGATTGGGTGAATCAAATTGGCAGGGGGGCTGAGGAAGAGGATTTCTTGGAATGTATGTGGGATAGTTTTCTAAACCAACATGTAATATAATAATAGATTTATTTTTATATAGCGCTTTTCAGGACTCAAAGTCGCTTTACAATTGAGTCAGGAATAAACAAAACAAAATAGAGCAGTAAGACAGAGGGGAGGGGAACATGGGACTAAGGGTATGCAGAGGTGAAGAGATGGGTCTTGAGGCGGGACTGGAAGATGGTGAGGGACTCAGAATTTCGGACCGGTTGTGGGAGGGAATTCCAGAGCCTGGGAGCTGCCCTGGAGAAGGCTCTGCCTCCAAAAGTGCAGAGGTTTGATTTCGGAGTGGAGAGGAGACCAGCTGATGTGGATCTGAGGGACCGTGAGGGTTGGTAGGGGGAGAGGAGGTCAATGAGATAAGGGAGGGCCAGGTTGTTGAGGGCTTTGTAGGTGAGGACCAGGATTTTGTAGGTGATCCGGTGGGAAATGGGAAGCCAGTGAAGTTCTTTGAGAACTGGGGTGATGTGGTGCCAGGATTTGGTGTGGGTGATGAGTCGAGCGGCTGTATTTTGGACCAGTTGGAGTCGTTTGATGCTGTTGGAATTGATTCCGAAAAGAAGAGAGTTTCAGTAGTCCAGTCGGGAGGAGATGAAGGCATGGATGAGTCTTTCAGCAGCGGGGGGTGTGAGAGACGATCTGATTTTTGCAATGTTGCTGAGGTGAAAAAATGATGTTTTGACAACATGGCAGATGTGAGGCTCAAGGGAGAGGGTTGAGTCAAGGATCACGCCAAGGTTGCGTGCCTGAGGAGATGGGGAGACAGTGGTGCCGTCGATAGTGAGAGTGGGGTTGTTAATTTTAGTGAGTGTTGATTTGGAGCCAATGAGGAGAAATTCTGTTTTGCTACTGTTTAATTTAAGGAAGTTGAGTTGTATCCAAGATTTGATGGCTGATAGGCAGGAGTTGATATGGGAGAGAGGGGGGTGGTGGGGGGACTTGGTGCTGAGATAGATCTGGGTGTCATCAGCATAGCAGTGGAAGTCCAGGTTGAAGTGACGGAGTATATGACCAAGGGGGAGGATGTAGATGATGAAGAGGAGGGGACCAAGAACGGAGCCTTGGGGAACGCCTTGAGTGACAGTGGCTGTGGCAGAGGTGTGGTTATGGAGAGAGATGAAGTGGGATCGGTTGGAAAGGTAAGAACGGAACCAGCTGAGTGCAGAACCTTCAATGCCAAGGTCCCTAAGTCTGGTGAGCAGGATGTTGTGGTTGACGGTATCGAAGGCTGCACTCAGGTCGAGGAGGATGAGGATATTGAGGGAGCCAGAGTCAGCAGAGGTAAGGAGGTCATTGAGGACTTTGAGGAGAGCAGTTTCTGTGCTATGGAGGGGGCGAAAGCCAGATTGGAGGGGTTCGAATAGGTTATACGCGAGGAGGTGGGAATGAAGTTGTGACACGACGATGCGCTCCAGGGTTTTTGAAAGAAAGGGGAGGTTTGAGATGGGGCGGTAGTTAATGAGAGAGGAGGGATCAAGACCAGGTTTCTTTAAGATTGGTGTGACAGCAGCAGTTTTGAAAGCAGAGGGGACAATTCCTTGGAACAATGAGGAGTTGAAAAGATTAGTGAGGTAGGGGCAGAGAGCAGGGAGGCAGGACTTCAGCAGGGGAGTGGGGAGAGGGTCAAGGGAGCAGGTAGTGGGTTTGGAAGAGCTGATGAGTTTGGAAATTTCTGTAGGGGTGACTGGGTCAAACTGGGAGAGGAAGCAGTGAGGGGGAGGGGTATGGAGATCAGCGGAGATGTTGAAAGGAGATGTTGAAAGATGTTGAAAGAGGAACCAATGAGAGAACAGGCTATTCTAGACTGGGTATTGAGTAATGAGGAAAGGTTGGTTAGCAGTCTTGTTGTGCGTGGCCCTTGGGCAAGAGTGACCATAATATGGTTGAGTTCTTCATTAGGATGGAGAGTGACATTGTTAATTCAGAAACAAGGGTTCTGAACTTAAAGAAAGGTAACTTTGAAGGTATGAGACGTGAATTGGCCAAGATTGACTGGCAATTGATTCTTAAAGGGTTGACGGTGGATATGCAATGGAAGGCATTTAAAGACTGCATGGATGAACTACAACAATTGTTCATCCCAGTTTGGCAAAAAAAAAATCAGGGAAGGTAGTGCATCTGTGGATAACAAAGGAAATCAGGGATAGTATCAAAACGAAAGATGAAGCGTACAAATTAGCCAGAAAAAAGCAGCCTACCAGAGGACTGGGAGAAATTCAGAGTCCAGCAGAGGAGGACAAAGGGCTTAATTAGGAAAGGGAAAATAGATTATGAAAGAAAACTGGCAGGGAACATAAAAACTGACTGCAAACGTTTTTATAGATATATGAAGAGAAAGAGATTAGTTAAAACAAATGTAGGTCCCTTGCAGTCAGAAACAGGTGAATTGATCATGGGAAACAAAGACATGGCAGACCAATTGAATAACTACTTTGGTTCTGTCTTCACTAAGGAAGACATAAATAATCTGCCGGAAATAGCAGGGGACCGTGGGTCAAATGAGATGGAGGAACTGAGTGAAATCCAGGTTAGCCGGGAAATGGTGTTAGGTAAATTGAATGGATTAAAGGCCGATAAATCCCCAGGGCCAGATAGGCTGCATCCCAGAGTACTTAAGGAAGTAGCCCCAGAAATAGTGGATGCATTAGTGATAATTTTTCAAAACTACTTAGATTCTGGAGTAGTTCCTGAGGATTGGAGGGTAGCTAATGTAACCCCACTTTTTAAAAAGGGAGGGAGAGAGAAAACGGGGAATTATAGACCAGTTAGTCTTACATCGGTAGTGGGGAAACTGCTAGAGTCAGTTATTAAAGATGGGATAGCAGCACATTTGGAAAATGGTGAAATCTTTGGACAAAGTCAGCATGGATTTATGAAAGGTAAATCATGTCTGATGAATCTTATAGAATTTTTCGAGGATGTAACTAGTAGAGTGGATAAGGGAGAACCAGTGGATGTGTTATATCTGGACTTCAGAGCTCCAGAGGATGATCTTTGTTGAACTGTCAACAATGGGCATCAAATCTGGGGCTGCTGGGACCAATTTGTTGAGCCCATTTTTAGGAACCTAACAAAGGTACATACCACACACAGTATTTTGTTCACGTATGCGCATACATATTCACAGGGCCTATGAGAGAATGGTGCAGGGGGTACATCGTACCCGAGCCCGGAGTCCAAAAGGGGGCCGGGAATTTCCTGAAATCTCAGAAAATGTTTGCATATATTTTGTGAAGACTAGCATTCACATTTTGTGTGAGCTGACATAGTTTTATATATTGTAATTCGTAAAAATTGTGATCCATAATAAAGCAGGGAATTTTAACTGGCAGGTGTGTGAGGGGGAAGGGGAAGACCCATCACTACTAACCCAAGCTCTACATTTGTTATTGATCAGTTATATTTAACAGTTCACATCATAACTTTATAAAGATAAATCAATTGTAAAACAAAATGATCAGCAAGGTTAGCATTACCTTTATTCCTTGGAAACCTTGCTATTGTTTTGATGTAATGAGGAGGCAGCCATGATCCCAGAGTACTCGCTGCCTAGCGACCAGGAAACAAAGCGCACGATTGAGGTTGGAAGATTGACCTGGATGATGACACGTTGGCCAGGCTTGCCTCAACGGAGCTGCCGGTCTAAAAGACATACGACAGAAGAAGAAGAAGAGGTTGGACGCCAATTGACCAATGTCAAACGTGCTTTGATTGGACAATTACTACTCAGAAAATTGGAGATTTTTCTCATATTTTTAAAATATGTGCAGGTTTTGTTCTTGACGAGTTTCAGCTATGATTTATATAATATTTTTACTCAATGTTAAAAATTCAGGTAGTTCTGTGATTTGGGTCACAAACTTAAACGAAAAAGCACCTCAGATCACAGCCTATTTGAGGAAATGAGAGATACTTGAGGGTCACGAGGGGGATTTTGTGGGAATCATTGAAGATCTCTAAGCCCAATCTTGCTCCAAGTTCTCTGTGACCTTCCACACCTGGTGCTGGAGAAGCTGTTTAGGAACAACTTGATGGGATTTCTTCTAGCCCCGGATCTCTTCCAGATGGTGTGAAGGGGAAGGTTTGAAACATCTGCCGACTGATGTGGTCGGCAGCTGTTTGCGAGGAACTTTTCCACCGAAGACTTGCAAGAAAATGCCACTGGGGCACATGATGACTCACAGCCCGACGAGTTTGACAAATTTCTCAAGCATCGTGGATTCTCCCGTGCAGCCCCAAGAGGTATTGGACGTATACTTGTCCCATTGCACCCATAAACCTGTCCCATTACACCTGTATACCTGTCCCATTACACCCGTATAACTGTCCCATTGCACCCATATACCTGTCCCATTGCACCCGTATACCTGTCCCATTGCACCCGTATACCTGTACCATTGCACTCGTATACCTGTCCCATTGCACCCGTATACCTGTCCCATTGCACCCGTATACCTGTCCCTTTGCACCCGTATACCTGTCCCGTTGCACCCGTATACCTGTCCATTTCCTCAAGCACACATTTCCTGATCACTCCAGAGGCACAGTGCGCAAAACCCAGAGACAGACCCCTCCCCCCCCCCCCCCCCAATATCTATCCCCCTCACTGTCCCCACCCTGACCAACAGCCCCAGATACAGGCAGAAACTCACTACTAAATAAAGACACAAGTACATACCAGTGGTCCCTGTTAAACTCCTTCAAGTAGGCCCAGACCACAACTTTAGTGAATAAACCCTAACGAGGGGAAGGGGCAATGTAGTCTTTAAACTAAAGTGGCCTCAAGCTGAGACAGACGGAGCCCAATTAGAGAAAACAATTGTTAATCTTTCCCAAACCTTCATCCACACTGAAGCCCAAGAGAAGGTTCTAAACAGGGGCCTTACCTTTGTACCGACTCCATAACCATATTCACATCGACCAAGTTATATACAAAACAAACCAATGTCACGTTAGTGATTTGAAGTCTGCTGATATCCTCCTTCACACTGGACACCTAGAGAGGAAGAGATTCCAATTGAAATTAAATGTCATGAGAAACAGGATCAGCCATTGAAAGGATTGTAGTGAACCCTACAGGGTAGCAGAATACATTGACTACTGTAATTCACTGGCACAGCAACATGCCAGCTTTGTTGAAGGGCAGCACAGTGGCACAGCGGTAGAGTTGTTGCCTTACAGCACCAGAGACACGGGTTCTGTACGGAGTTTGTACATTCTCCCAGTGACCAAGTGGGTTTTCTCAGAGATCTTCACTTTCCGCCCACAAAGACGTGCAGGTTTGTAAGTTAATTGACTTGGTATAAATGTAACATTGTTCCCAGTGTGTGTAGGATAGTGTTAATGTGCGGGGATCGCTGGTCGGTGCAGACTCGGTGGGCCAAAGGGCCTGTTTCCGCGCTGTGTCTCTAAATGTGAAACGTACCATGTCACATGAAGTGTTCTCCCCGACACTCCCCCTGATACTGTGCCCTTTACCATGGACATTGAAACCCTGCGCACAAACAGAAACAGATAGGAGCATGCAGGCAGTTCAAATATCTGGAGAAGCACACCATGACAAACCAGATACAACTTTAACTGACAAAGAAATACTTTGAATTAAATGAGACGTACAAGTAAAGGAACAGTAGTGAAGTTTGGCCCAGTTCATGCAACATTTGGCAGAATGGGGAAGACAGTCTAACCCTGGCAGACTCTTCCTGCATCAGAGGACCCAGTCTTTGGAGATCCTGGGTGGAAACTAACACTAATTGGTCACCCCTTTAGAAAGGAGCAGAGAGGAGAGGAAATGGATTCAGGCAACAGACACAAACGTACTAAACCAAATATAGATTTAGACCAATTCCAACAAAGCTACAGTTGGGTGAATGGAAGGGGCAAGATTACTTAATTGTAATGAGTTAAACACAAGTGTCATCAACATTAAACTACTTTTCCTGCAACAGGAGGTAACTAGGATTACTTTAACCAAGGAATGTAACCTGGTCTAAAACAAAGTGCTGGAGCTACTCAGTGGGTCAGGCACCATCTGCCTGCCTGCAAAGGGAATGGACAGATGTTTCAGGTTGGGATCCTTCTTCAGACTGATGGAGTAGGGCAGAGAAAGTGGAAGTGAAACTAACACTAATTGGTCACCTTCACAAAAGAGCAGAGAGGAGAGGAAATGGATTCTGGCAACAAACACACTCAAACCAAATGTAGATTTAGACAAATTCCAAAACTATAGTAGGGTGAATGGCAGGATTGATAATTTGTAATGAGACTTCAAGTGTCATCAACATTAAACTACTTTCCCTGCAACAGCAGCCAACTAGGATTACTTTAACCAGGGGATGTAACCTGGTCCAAAACAAAGTGCTGGAGGTACTTGGCAGATCAGGCACCATCTACCCGACCACAAAAGGAATGGACAGATGCTGTCGTTTCCTGTTGGGACCCTTTCAGACTGATGGAGTCGGGCAGAGAAAGTAGGAAAGAGGTGGGAGCAGGACAAGGCCTGTTACGTGATTAGTGGATACAGGGGAGAGGGTGATGGGTTGTGACATTGGCTAGGGGTGACAAGGAGACAAAAGGTGCAACAGATGAGAAGAGTGAAACGTAAAGCTGGAGGGAGGGATACGGGTGGAAGGGGATAGAGTGAAATATGAGACCGTTTGGGAGGTGAGCATACACAGGGAAGGAGCAGAGTGACCAAGGTGTTGAGGGAAGTGTTCACACCAGGGTGGGGGTGCAGGGAAAGAGGGGGTTCCCATCACCAGGGTGGGGGGGGGGGGGGGGTGCAGGGAAAGAAAGGGTTCCCATCACCAGTATGCTGATTTCCCACCTCCTTTCCCTTTTATCCTGGGATAGCCTCTACTTCCTGAGACGATTACCGAGAGTCGGTTTGTCAAGGAGGACTTCTCTCTAACTTCTACAGGTGCACAGTAGAGCATGCTGACCGGTTGCATCAAAGGGTCAACAGCGTGAAGTTCCTAGGACTCCACCTGTCAGATGACCTGACGTCCACGACCAACACCACAGCACTGGTCAAGAGAGCCCAGCGGCGACTACACCCTCTCCGAAGACTACGTAAAGCAGGTCTCCCCACTACACACCTACGAACTTTTTATAGGGGGACAATCGAGAGCACATTAACCTACGGCATCACTTCCTGGTTCGGGAGCTGCAAGGCGTACGAACGGCACCAACTAGACAGGATTGTGAAGACCGCCAGCAGGATTATTGGTGCTCCACTCCCTTTCCTGCTGGACATATACAGGAAGAGGTGTATCAGCAGAGCCATCTCCATCATCAAAGACCCCTACCACCCATCGAATCACATATTCTCCATCCTGCCATCTGGGAAGAGGTACCGGAGCATTAGGTGCAAAACCAGCAGGATGCTCCTCAGCTTCTTCCCGCAGGTTATAAGACTGATAAATGGACTTTGTCCCCTGCCAAAGTATCATGCACCAACCACCAACCTGGACACACTGCAGCAGAGCCACTGTCGTGCCGCTGCCGATCGGAACGCCTGTTGATGTTTAGTAGAGTAGAGTGTTAATTTGTTCATGATATATGTATTTTTACTTCTATTTATTTTTTACTGCACACTGAAATGGACACTGGTTGAGGAACGTTATTTTGTTTCCTCTGGGTATGCGAATACTCAGGAAATGACAATAAAGATATACAATACATCGTGGCTTGGTTCGGCAACTTGAGCGCCCTGGAGAGCAAAAAACTACAAAAGGCAGTAAACACTGCCCAGTCCATCATCGGCTCTGACCTTCCTTCCATCGAGGGGATTTATCGCAGTCGCTGCCTCAAAAAGGCTAGCAGTATCATCAAAGACCCACACCATCCTGGCCACACACTCATCTCCCTGCTACCTTCAGGTAGAAGGTACAGGAGCCTGAAGACTGCAACAACCAAGTTCAGGAATAGCTACTTCCCCACAGCCATCAGGCTATTAAACTTGGCTCGGACAAAACTCTGAACATTAATAGCCCATTATATGATATTTGCACTTTATCAGTTTATTTATTCATGTGTGTATATATTTATATAATGGTATATGGACACACTGATCTGTTTTGTAGTCAATGCCTACTATGTTCTGTTGTGCTGAAGCAAAGCAAGAATTTCATTGTCCTATCAGGGACACATGACAATAAACTCTCTTGAACTTGAACTATCCCCTCCCATGTCCCATTCACCCATAAACCTCCCTCTGGCTTCATCTTCCACACCTCTACCCTTCTTATCCAACATGTTTTTATCAATTTCACCTCTGGCCTTTGTTACTTATTCCATCCATCTGCCAACCACCCACCCCCACATGCCAGGCTTTGTCCCACCCCCGCTTTCCATCTTTCTCCCCCTACTCCAGTCTGTAGGTTTCCAACCCAAAATGCCATCTGTCTATTTCCCCCACAGATGCTGCCTGACCCTCAGATTTCCTCCAGCACTTCTGATCAACATTCCAGCACCCTGAAATACAAGGAACGTGACCACAAAGCAATTAGGAAAGGACATTGTTAATCTTTCTCAAAGATTTATCCCCAATGAAACCACGAGAGGGTCTAAACAAGGGCCTTATCTTCATACCATCTCCACAAAGACTAGATTAGATAGACTTGGTTATAGCAACAAAAAAACATCACTTTAATGATTGAAATCTCCTGACATCCTTGATCCTCTATCACAAGCAGTACTTGGAACAACAAGTTGACATAGCCCATCTATCACAAACCATAGAAAACTGGGGACATTAGAAGATCTCCAAAGACCTTGGCACATCAACCAGAAACAAGTAGAATAACTGTAGAGGGAGAAACAGAAACAGGAGAGAAGATTCTACATTCACCTCAAAATATCAAACACTGGGTGGACAGGGCCTGGAAATATAATTCTAGGCCCAATGTTTCAAGGTCAGTTTATGGTCACATGTACCAATTAAGGTTCAGTGTAATTACAATGTGTCTGTAGTAGTGAATCCTACAGGGTAGAAGATTAATTGACTATTTTCATAATCAAACTGGCACAGCAACATGCCAGCTATATCAAAGACAACACTTCACACAAACAGTGAACTCTGAGTTGCCCGCCAAAGCTGTACTCTTTACTATGGGCATCCTGCCTGACCTGCTGAGTTACACCAGCACTCTGTGAAACGTCACCTATCCATGTTCTCCACAGATGCTGCCTGACCCGCTGAGTTACTCCAGCAAATTGTGCCTTTTTTTTGTTGTAAACCAGCACCTGCGGTTCCTTGATTTTCATCCCAAATCTTCCCTGGTTTCAGGGTTTTTACTAAATTTGGCATCTGTGCAATGGGTGCATTACGGGGAAAGGTAAAGGGTCACAGAGCAATAAAGAACCATTTTGCACGAGAGAGCACAATATCTAATTTGTAGACAGCGCTCCCAATGTGCAGTGAATTCACAGAACAGGTCGCTCCAATTTGTGGTCAACACTCCCACCGTGTGGTTTACGAAAGAATTGCAGATGCTGGAAAAATCAAAGGTAGACAAAAATGTAACTCAGCGGGTGAGGCAGCATCTATGGAGAGAAGGAATAGGTGACGTTTCTTCAGACTGAAGTTGAGGTGGGCGGGATAAAGGAAGGAGAAAGGCAGAGACAGTAGGCTGTGGGAGAGCTGGGAAGGGGCAGGAGGGAGAAACCACTGAAATTGGAGAATGGGAAGATAAGGCCAATGGTGTGATCCCGTTGGAGGTGACGAAAATGTTGGAGGATTATCTGTTGTATGTGACGGATGGTAGAGTGGAAGGTGAGGACATGGGGGACTCTGCCCTTGTTATGAGTAGGGGGATGGGGAGTAAGAGCGGAGCTGCGGGATATAGAAGAGACCCTGATAAGAGCCTCATCTATAGTAGAAGAGGGGAACCCCCATTCCCGAAAGAATGAGGACATCTCCGATTCCCTGGTTTGGAACACTTCATCCTGGGCGCAGATGTGGCCAGTGTGGTCCAGATAGCAATGGGCGTCAGTGGGTTTGTAGTAGATGTCGGTCAGCAGTCTGTTACCTGTGATAGACAATAGACAATAGACGCCAGAGTAGGCCATTCGGCTCTTCGAGCCAGCACCGCCATTCAATTTGATCATGGCTGATCATCCCCAATCTGGACCCCGTTCCTGCCTTCTCCCCATATCTCCTAACTCTGCTATTTTTAAGAGCCCTATCTAGCTCTCTCTTGAAAGCTGCCAGAGAACCGGCCTCCACCGCCCTCTGAGGCGGAGAATTCCACAGACTCACAACTCTCTGTGAGAAAAAGTGTTTCCTCATCTCCGATATGGCTTACCCCTTATTCTTAAACTGTGGCCCCTGGTTCTGGACTCCCCCGACATCGGGAACATGTTTCCTGCCTCTAGCGTGTCCAAACACCTTAACAATCTTATATGTTTCAATAAGATCCCCTCTCATCCTTCTAAACTCCAGAGTGTACAAGCCCAGCCACTCCATTCTCTCATCATATAACAGTCCCGCCATCTCTGGAATTAAACTTGTGAACCTACGCTGCACTCACTCAATAGCATGAATGTCCTTCCTCAAATGAGGGGACCAAAACGGCACACAATACTCCAGATGTGGTCTCACTTGGGCCCTGTACAACTGCTGAATGACCTCTTTGCTCCTATATTCAATTCCTCTTGTTATAAAGGCCAACATGCCATTCGCTTTCTTCACTGCCTGCTGTACCTGCATGCTTACTTTCATAGACTGATGTACAAGGACCCCCAGTTCCCGTTGTACTTCCCCTTTTCCCAACGACGCCATTTAGATAATAATCTGCCTTTCTATTTTTGATACCAAAGTGGATAACCTCACATTTATCCGCATTATACTTCATCTGCCATGCATCTGCCCACTCCCCCAACCTGTCCAAGTCACCCTGCATTCTCATAACATCCTCCTCACAGTTCACACTGCCACCCAGCTTTGTGTCATCTGCAAATTTGCTAATGTTACTTTGAATCCCTTCATCGAAATGATTGATGTATATTGTAAATAGCTGTGGTCCCAGCACCGAGCCTTGTGGTACCCCACTAGTCACTGCCTGCCATTCTGAAAGGGACCCGTTAATCCCTACTCTTTGTTTCCTGTCTGCCAACCACTTCTCTATCCATGTCACCACTCTACACCCAATACCATGTGCCCTAATTGTGTCCATTAATCTCCTATGTGGGACCTTATCAAATGCTTTGTGAAAGTCCAGGTACACTACATCCACTGGCTCTCCCTTGTCCATTTTCCTAGTTACATCTTCAAAAAATTCCAGAATATTAGTCAAGCATGATTTCCCCTTCGTAAATCCATGCTGACTCGGACCGATCCTGTTACTGCTATCCAAATGTTCGGCTATCTCTTCTTTTATAATGGACTCCAGCATCTTCCCCACCACCGATGTCAGGCTAACTGGTCCATAATTCCCCGTTTTCTCTCTCCCGCCTTTTTTTAAAAGTGGGATAACATTAGCTATCCTCCAATCCACAGGAACTGATCCTGAGTCTGTAGAATATTGGAAAATTATCACCAATGCATCCACGATTTCTAGAGCCACTTCCTGGGATGCAGACCATCGGGCCCTGGGGATTTATCAGCCTTCAGTCCCATCAGTCTATCCAACACCATTTCCTGCCTAATGTGGATTTCCTTCAGTTCCTCTGTCACCCCAGATCCTCTGGCCACTACTATATCAGGAAGATTGTGTGTGTCCTCCTTAGTGAAGATGGATCCAAAGTACCTGTTCAACTCATCTGCCATTTCCTTGTTCCCCATAATAAATTCACCTTTTTCAGTCTTCAAGGGTCTAACTTTGGTCTTCACTAATTTTTTCCTCTTCACATACCTAAAGAAGCTTTTACTATCCTGCTTTATATTCTTGGCTAGCTTACCTTCGTACCTCATCTTTTCTCCCCGTATTGTCTTTTTGGTTATCTTCTGTTGTTCTTTAAACATTACCCAATCCTCTTGCTTCCCGCTCATCTTTGCTACGTTGTACTTCTTCTCTTTTATTTTTATACTGTCCCTGACGTCCCTTGTCAGCCATGGTCGTCCCTTTCTCCCCTTGGAAACTTTCTTCCTCCTAGGAATGAACTGATCCTGCACCTTCTGTATTATTCCTAGAAATACCTGCCATTTTTGTTCCACTGCCATCCCTGCTAGTGTATCTTTCCAGTCAACTTTGGCCTGCTCCTCCCTCATGGCCCCATAGTCCCCTTTATTCAATTGCAACACTGCCACCTCCGATCTACTCTTCTTCCTCTCCAATTGTAGATTAAACCTGACCATGTTATGGTCACTGCCTCCTAATCGCTCATTAACCTCGAGGTCCTTTATCAAATCTGGTTCATTACATAACACTAAATCCAGAATTGCCCCACTGCAAATGGTTGTTGGTGGTGGTAACTGCTTTGAAATGCTGCACTGCAAATGGTTGTTGGTGGTGGTAACTGCTTTGAAATGCTGCACTGCAAATGGTTGTTGGTGGTGGTAACTGCTTTGAAATGCTGCACTGCAAATGGTTGTTGGTGGTGGTAACTGCTTTGAAATGAAGTGGTAGGTAACTGCACTTGAATTCGGTGGCCTTGCACCCTGCTTGAAGTGGTAAGAAACTGCACTTGAATTTGATGGCCTTGCACCCTGCTTGAAATGGCATGAAACTGCATTTGAATTTGGTGGCCTTGCACCCTGCTTGAAATGTAATTTCAAGGAATAACCGTGAGTCAACTGCTCGCCCACCAGCCGTGAGTGAGCTGCCAGCACATCAGGCTTGAGTGAATGAGCTGTCACCCCAAGAATCCATTTGGCCCACAGCGGAGGGTGATGGCTAGGCGCAGGCCTGGTTCCTGTGGCTTTCTCATATAGGTGTCTTTTTTTTCAGCAGAGGGCCCATGTTTGTCATTAAACAGGTCAGGGGGTATTCTTGTGATGTTTTTAAAAGCAGACAAATCCTCCTCATGCAGCACATTTATCAGGCTCTCATGCTGTCCAAGCCTGAATCTTCTTTGCAAGAGGGGCTTCACCCACTGAGACCTCTTCTTGTGCTTCCTCTTCACCCTTGTTTTTGCCCATCTGCCTTTAGGCTGCAGAAGCAAAAGGCCTGCTGCAAACAGCAGGAGTTGTATTTTTACTGCCATCGTGGATTAGGTGGCCCAAGTGGGACAGCCCCTTTAGTCAGCCACAGTCGCCTCATTCTTCCCTCAGAATCTTTCTTCCTCTTTGGGATGAAAAGATCCTGCATCTTCCAAATTATTCTCAGAAACTTCTGCCATTGCTGTTCCACAATCATTCTTGCTTGGATCGCTTTGTACTCAACAATAGCCACCTCCTTACTTATGCCTCTACAGTTACCTTGACTCTACAGTAATGCCGTCACATCTGATATCATCTTCTCAAACTGCAGGTCGAATTTTATCATATTATGTCACAAATTCCTAGGGGTTCCTTTACCTTAAGCTCCCTAATCAAATCCAGTTCTTGCACAACACCGAATCCAGAATTGCCTTTTCCCTGGTCGGCTCAACCACAAGCCGCTCTAAGAAGCCATCTTGCAGGCACACTACAAATTCCTTCTCTTGGGATCCAGTACCAGCCTGATTTTCCCAGGCTACCTGCATATTGAAATTCCTTGTAACATGGCCTTTCTTACATGCTGATTGTATCTCCTGCTGTAATTTGTACTCTTCATCCTGACTCGTGAGCGTCACATCAGTGGTACGGAAGGTATTGAAGAGGATTCTTCAAGATAGGATTTACTCCCATTTGGAAGTAAATGGGCTAATTAGGGATAGCTAGCATGGCTTTGTACATGGCTGGTCGTCTTATTAACTTGTTTGAGTGGGACAGGCCCATAAGAGTGCAAAAGAGCAGAGAGACCATCTCTGCTCATACTATAACTCAGCACTGGGCAGTGTGCCGTGGCAGAACTAAGTAATTTGAGGGACAGCAGACAACAGGTGCATGAGGAGAACCCACATGCAGACAAGATCAGCAAATGCTATGTTTAGTTTAAATCCTGCTGACTTTGTTTGATTTCAGTTTAAGTATGGATTTTTATTTTCATTTTTGTGTAAATAATTTCATTGCAGATGTCTGTTCATAAAGTAGTATTTATCATGCATCTGCTGGTCTGATTAGTGTAGGTAGATCTACAAACATAGCCCTTGAATTCATT
This sequence comes from Malacoraja senta, assembly GCA_038087875.1. Classification (NCBI taxonomy): domain Eukaryota; kingdom Metazoa; phylum Chordata; class Chondrichthyes; order Rajiformes; family Rajidae; genus Malacoraja; species Malacoraja senta. The sequence goes on from CM075987.1 coordinate 28,473,294, forward strand.
GCATTGTCTGTTTTATTGTCAGAATGTAGGCTGGTGCTTCATTTGTCAGCTGAATGATAAGAAATACTGGAAAAACTTATTTGTGTTTCATTTGCTAATTGACATGTACGGTAAGCCCTATTGCAAACCACCGTTGTTTGCTGTGGTGCTCCATTTATCAAGATGTGTAAAAATGGCCTTTATTTATTGAACAAGATGAATAAAGACTGTTTCACATTCACAGTGCGGTTTGTCTTATTTTCTGAGGTAAAATTATTTTACATTTAAAAGGCACAGCAAATGATTGTGAGATGTAAGATGTTAGTAGATCGCATCCACTATTTGGTGTTTCATGATGAAGGAAATAGTACATTAAAGTCATGATACTATGGAATTATATTAAAATGAACAAGGTGAGAATCAAATGGATTCTTAAAACGGTGTTTAACTATCACCCACTACAAAATGTGGGAGTATGCAAACGAAAACAATCTCAAACAGGGAAAAAACGGCATTAACATACAAATAAGAGTCTACATCAAAGGGTAAACTTTACTGCAGACCCATGTCTCTGAGCCTCTCTCCCTTCATCCACATCTGCGGAGACAGCCGGCTCCATATCCAGAAGCCAATGCTGTTAAGGCTGTTACAGCAGGCTGCAGATGTGTGAAAGTGAGTATGGTTCTCTGGAAAAGAATTAGGAAGTACATGTTAAAAGCTTTTTAGCAGACCATAAAAAGGTGCAGTTGGGTTATTCCAGATTTTACTGTAAACTTTATGAAAATGTATTATCTTTTCGGGCAAATCATGGACTATTCTTGCATCACATCACTCAAGGAAGATCATTAATTTAATGGCCTTATGCGGTTGTGAATGAAAATTATTTAAACTACAATCTAACACAAAATAATACGCTTTGAATTGTATACCTGTGCTGCCTGGTAATGTGGCTGTGCCCGGTTGCAATGTGTGCTCCCGGTAGCCTCACTGACTGCGTTTGAATTAGAGAATCATATATTAGAGGAGCTCAATGCATTAAAAAAAATCTCACTGAGCACTTCAATGTCAAAGGACTACACTAATGGAAGCGTTCATCTGATTTTCAATACCTGATCAAAATAGGGCAAAGGATGAGGCAGTAGATATGTGGGGCACGGCACCACTGTTTCATGTGTCACTTCTTTCAATTCCTGCACAGACAACAACACACATTAAATCATTGTGACTATCTCATATGAGAAGTAAAGATATTGAAGCCAAGCGATAACACAAGTAGTTATAATTGAAATGGAATATTTACATTCTCGTGGTAGACGATTGCATTAGTCAAGAGAAGTTTTGTGAACGCCCACACGTTCCCTGTGGTATTGTTAGTTATCACGGAGGCCACACACTCACAGACTTTAAATACATGGTCATATTGCGGTGTCATTTCCCTGCGTGCATCACTCATCACTTTTATACCTTTTACAAGGTCAATGAGCTGAAACATAAGAACCCATGTTAAGAGCGCAATGGTGGATGGATGGATGCATTGGCGAATGAGAATTGAAATGTGCTGACTTCTAACTCTATGTACTTACAACAGTCTAGTGGTCTTTAAAACCTCTCCCTTCGTCATCCCGTCCAGGTGTGGTGCCGCCACTGTTGCTCTCCTGCAACATCTGCCTCCTGGAATGCTGGTGGATGGGCCCGGCGAAGAGGTCCCCTCCAGAGGATCATCCACCTCCTGCTCACTGCTCAGTTGTTGATGCTGGAATCATTTTTACAATGTGTCCAGAGCCTCATGACTGTAACTATGACATGAGGCAACAGACGGGATGCGAGGATGGTGTGCTGCCTACCAGGTGCCAGGATCCAGGATGTCACGGACAGAGTGGAGAAAATCCTCAAGAGCGAAGGTGAACAGCCGGAAGTTGTAGTGCATGTTGGCACAAACGATGTCGGAAAGAAGGAGATGAATATTCTGAAGCGTGACTTTAGAGAGCTCAGAAAAGTGCTGAAAAGCAGGACTTCCAGGGTGGTTATCTCCGGTTTGCTTCCAGTTCCTTGTGCTGGCGAGAGCAGGAACAGGGAGATACGGGACCTGAATGCATGGCTGGGGAACTTGTACAGGGGGCAGGGATTTAGATTCTTAGACCACTGGGATCTGTTTTGGAGAAGGGGGAACTGTACAAAAGGGGCGGATTGCACCTTAACAGGTGGGGGACCGGCATTCTGGCAGGCAGGTTTGCCACTGCGACACAAGTGGTTTAAAACTAAATAAGGGGGGGGGGTGTCAAATGGGATAGTCGATGATGGAGTTAAAGGGAAAGGGAGTAAGGAGATAGCTAATGACCCCAGAATTAATGGGAAAGGAAGCTCACAAAGGGATAGGAGAGTATGGCCAAGTGCAATAAGGATCGATGTGAAAGGTGAGATGCATAAGGAATTTAAAGTATTGTATTTGAAGTATAAGAAGTAAAGTAGATGAGCTTGAGGCTTAGTTAGAGGTTGGTAGATATGACATTGTAGGGATTACCAAGACGTGCCTGCAGGAGGATCGGGCCTGGGAACTTGATATTCAGGGTTATACATCCTATAGAAAGGACATCCCTACCATTCCTTGACCTCACTATCTCCATCGCAGGTGATAGACTTCTGACCGACATTCACTATAAACCTACTGACTCCCATGGCTATCTGGACTACACTTCTTCCCACCCTGCTTCCTGTAAGGACTCCATCCCCTACTCCCAATTCCTCCGTCTATGCCGCATCTGCTCCCAGGATGAGGCGTTCCACACCAGGGCATCTGAAATGTCCTCATTCTTCAGGGAACGGGGGTTCCCCTCCTCCACACTAGATGAGGCTCTCACCAGGGTCTCTACCATACCCCGCAACACTGCTCTCTCTCCCCATCCCCCCACTCGTAACAAGGGCAGAGTCCCCCTAGTCCTCACCTTTCACCCCACCAGCCGTCACATACAACAAGTAATCCTCCGTCAGTTTCGCCACCTCCAACGTGACCCCACCACTTGCCACATCTTCCAATCTAACCCCATGTCTGCCTTCCGCAAAGACCGCTCCCTCCGTAACTCCCTTGTCAATTCTTCCCTTCCCTCCCCTCCCGTACTACCCCCTCCCCGACACTTTCCCTTGCAACCGCAAGAGATGCTACACTTGTCCCTCTACTTCCCCCCTCCATTCAAGGACCCAAGCAGTCGTTCCAGGTGCGACAGGGGTTCACCTGCATCTCCTCCAACCTCATCTATTGCATCCGCTGCTCTAGATGTCAGCTGATCTACATCGGTGCGACCAAGCGGAGGCTTGGCTATCGTTTCGCCGAACACCTCCGCTCGGTCCGCAATAACCAACCTGACTTCCCGGTGGCTCAGCACTTCAACTCCCCCTCCCATTCCGTATCCGACCTCTCTGTCCTGGGTCTCCTCCATGGCCAGAGCGAGCAACACCGGAAATTGGAGGAGCAGCACCTCATATTCCGCTTGGGGAGTCTGCATCCTGGGGGCATGAACATTGAATTCTCCCAATTTTGTTAGCCCCTGCTGTCTCCTCCCCTTCCTATCTCTCCCTCAGCCCTCGGGCTCCTCCTCCTCCTTTTTTCCTTTCTTCTCCCCGCCCCCCCCGCACCCCCACTCCCTAACAGTGAAGAAGGGTTTCGGCCCGAAACGTTGCCTATTTCCTTCGCTCCATAGATGCTGCTGCACCCGCTGAGTTTCTCCAGCATTTTTGTGTACCTATACAAAGGACAGGCAGGTGGGCAGAGGAGGGGGGGGGGAGGTGGCTCTGCTGGTGAGGGAGGGAATTCAGTCCCTTGCGAGGGAAGACATAGGGGCTGACGAGGTAGAGTCACTGTGGATTGAGTTGAGGAATTGCGAAGGCATAAAGGCACTAATTGGTGTTATTTACAGACCACCAAATAGTAGCCGGATGTAGGGTGTAAATTGCAGCAGGAGTTAAAACTGGCATGTATCAAAGGTAATGCCACTGTGGTGATGGGGGATTTCAATATGCAGGTAGACTGGGAAAATGAGGTTGGTTCAGGACCCTAAGAAAGAGAGTTTGTAGAATGCCTCCGGGATGGATTCTTAGAGCAGCTTGTAATGGAGCCGACCAGAGAAAAGGCAATTCTGGATTTAGTGTTGTCCAATGAACCAGATATGATAAGAGAACTCGAGGTAAAGGAACCGCTTGGAGGTAGTGATCATAATATGATTAGTTTTAATCTGCAATTTGAGAAGGAGAAGGTTAAATCGGAAGTGGCAGTGATGCAGTTGAACAAAGGAGACTATGAAGGCATGAGAGAGGAGCAGGCCAAGGTAGACTGGAAAGGGATCCTAGCAGGAATGACGGTGGAACAGCAATGGCAGGAATTTCTGGGATTAATCCGGAAGACACAGGATCATTTCATTCCAAAAAGGAAGAAAGATTCTAAGGGGAGTAGGAGGCAACCGTGGCTGACAAGAGGAGTTCGGGAGAGAATAAAACTAAAAGAAAAAATGTATAACACAGCAAAGAGTAGCCGGAAGCCAGAGGATTGGGAAACTTTTATAGGACAACAGAAGGAAACAAAACGGGCAATACGGGCTGAAAAGATGAAGTACGAGGGGAAGCTGGCCAGGAATATAAAGAAGGACAGTAAAATCTTCTTTAGATATGTTAAGGGAAAAAGAGTAGCAAAGTCAAATGTGGGTCCCTTGAAGGCAGACATGGGTGAAATTATTATGGGCAACAAGGAAATGGCAGAAGAGTTGAATAGGTACTTCGGATCTGTCTTCACTAAGGAACACACAAACAATGTCTGCATCCCAGGGTCATCAGGGAGGTGGCTCTAGAAATAATGGACGCATTGGTGATCATTTACCAATGTTCAATAGATTCAGGATCAGTTCCTGTGGATTGTAGGATAGCTAATGTTATCCCACTTTTAAAGAAAGGAACGAGACAGAAAACGGGGAATTACAGACCAGTTAGCCTGACTTCGGTGGTGGGAAAGATGCTGGAGTCAATTATTAAAGAGGTAATAATGGGGCATTTGGATAGCAGTAAAAGGATTAGTCCAAGTCAACATGGATCTATGAAAGGAAAATCATGCTTGACCAATCTTCTGGAATTGTTTGAGGATGTGACAAGTAAAATGGATGAAGGGGGGCCAGTGGATGTAGTGTATCTAGAGTTTCAGAAAGCTTTTGATAAGGTCCCACACTGGAGACTGGTGACTAAAATTAGAGCACATGGTATTGGGGGTAGGGTGTTGACATGGATAGAAAATTGGTTAGCAGACAGGAAGCAAAGAGTATGAGTGAACGGGTCCTTTTCAGAATGGCAGGCAGTGGCGAGTGGAGTGCCGCAAGGCTCAGTGTTGGGGCCGCAACTGTTTACCATATATATTAATGAATTGGAAGACGGAATTAGGAGCAACACTAGCAAGTTGGGTGGCAGTGTGAACTGTGATGAGGATGTTAGGAGGTTGCAGGGTGACCTGGACAGGTTGAGTGAGTGGGCAGATGCGTGGCAGATGCAGTATAATATAGATAAATGTGAGGTTATCCACTTTGGCGGCAAAAACAAGGGGGCAGATTATTATCTCAATGGGGTTAGGTTAGGTAAGGTGGAAGTACAGCGAGACCTGGGTGTCCTTGTACACCGGTCACTGAACGTTGGCGTGCAGGTACAGCAGGCAGTGAAGATAGCTAATGGAATGTAGACAAAAATGCTGGAGAAACTCAGCGGGTGCAGCAGCATCTATGGTGCGAGGGAAATAGGCAACGTTTTGGGCCGAAACCCTTCTTCAGACGGATGTAGGGTGGTGGGGGGGTGGGGGGGGGGGGGGGGGAGGGGGGGGAGGAGAGGGGGGAGGAGAAAGGAAGAGAAACGAAGAGGAGGAGCCCGAGGGCTGAGTGAGAGCTGAGAAGGGGAGGAGACAGCAAGGGCTACCGGATATTGGAGAAGTCAATGTTCATGCCACTAGGGTGCAAACTGCCCAAGCGGAATATGAGGTGCTGCTCCTCCAATTTCTGGTGGGCCTCACTCTGGCCATGGAGGAGGCCCAGGGCAGAAAGGTCAGATTCGGATTGGGAGGGGGAGATGAAGTGCTGAGCCACCGGGAGATCAGATTGGTTATTGCGGACCGAGCGGAGGTGTTGGGTGAAACGATCGCCAACCCTACGCTTGGTCTCACCGATGTAGATCAGTTGACATCTAGAGCAGCGGATGCAATAGATGAGGTTGGATGAGATGCAGGTGAACCTCTGCCGCACCTGGAACGACTGCTTGGGTCCTTGGATGGAGTCGAGGGGGGCGGTAAAGCGACAAGTGTTGCATCTCTTGCGGTTGCAAGGGAAAGTGTCCGGGGAGGGGTGGTGTGGGAGGGAAGGGAAGAATTGACCAGGGAGTTACGGAGGGAGCGGTCTTTGTGGAAAGCAGACAGGGGGGGAGATGGGAAGATGTGGCCAGTGGTGGGGTCACGTTGGAGGTGGCGAAACTGACGGAGGATTATTTGTTGTATGTGACGGCTAGTGGGGTGAAAGGTGAGGACAAGGGGGACTCTGCCCTTGTTACGAGTGGGGGGGATGGGGAGAGAGAGCAGTGTGACGGGGTATAGAAGAGACCCTGGTGAGAGCCTCATCTATAGTAGGGGAGGGGAACCCCCGTTCCCTGAAGAATGAGGACATCTCTGATGCCCTGGTGTGGAACACCTCATCCTGGGAGCGGATGCGGCATAGATGGAGGAATTGGGAATAGGGGATGGAGTCCTTACAGGAAGCAGGGTGGGAAGAAGTGTAGTCTAGATAGCCATGGTAGTCAGTGGGTTTATAGTGGATGTCGGTCAAAAGTCTATCACCTGCGATGGAGATAGTGAGGTCACGAAATGGTAGGGAAGTGTCGGAAATGGTCCAGGTGTATTTGAGTGCAGAATGGAAATTAGTGGTGAAATGGATGAAGTCAGTGTGGGTGCAGGAGGTAGCACCAATGCAGTCATCAATGTAGTGGAGGTAGAGGTCCGGGGATGGGGCCCTGGTACGTATAGAACAAGGATTGTTCGACGTACCCTACAAAGAGACAGGCGTAGCTGGGGCCCATGCGCGTGCCCATAGCTACGCCTTTGTATTTGGAGGAAATGGGAGGAGTCAAACGAGAAGTTATTAAGGGTAAGGACCAGCTCCGCTAGGCGGAGGAGAGTATCTGTAGACGGGGATTGGTTGGTTCTCCGTTCGAGGAAGAACCGGAGGGCTTTGAGACCGTCCTAGTGGGGGATGGAGGTGTAGAGTGACTGGACATTCATGGTGAAGATGAGGGGATGGGGGCCTAGAGAATGGAATGCGCGGAGACGACGGAGAGTGTCTGAGGTGTCTTGAACATAGGTAGGGAGGGATTTAACCAGGGGGATAGGATGGAGTCGAGGTATGTGGAAATAAGTTCGGTGGGGCACGAACAGGCAGAGACAATGGGTCTACCAGGACAGTCCATTTTGTGGATTTTAGGGAGAAGGTAAAATCGGGCCGTGCGGGGCTGGGGATTGATGAGGTTGAGGCTTGGGAGGGCAGGGAGTCGGAGTTGATGAAGTCAGTGATGGTGCTGGAGATGGTGGCCTGGTGCTCGTCTGTGGGGTCATGGTCCAGGGGTAAGTAGGAGGAGGTGTCCGAGAGTTGGCGCGTGGCCTCAGCTTTGTAGAGATCGACGCGGCAGACTACCACGGCACCTCCCTTGTCGGTGGGTTTGATCAGCCTGTCTGGGTTGTTGCGGGAGTGAGTCGATGGCAGTACGTTCAGGGGGGAGAGGTTAGAGTGAGACAGGGGAGCGGAGAAGTTGAGGGGGCGTTGATGTCCCGCTGGCAGTTTTGAATAAAATTGTCTAAAGCCGGAAGGCCATGAGGGGGGGTCCAAGAGGAGGGGGTCCGTTGGAGACGGGAAAAGGGATCAACAATAGGGGGCGAGGACTCCTTCCCATGGAAGAACGCAGTGAGGCGGAGGCGACGGTAGAAGAGCTCCAAGTCTGGTGGGGGCGGAACTCATTGAGCTAATGGAATGTTGGCCTTCATAACAAGAGGACTTCAGTATAGGAGTAAAGAGGTTCTTCTGCAGTTGTACAGGGCTCTGGTGAGACCACATCTGGAGTATTGTGTACAGTTTTGGTCTCCTAATTTGAGGAAGGACATCCTTGTGATTGAGGCAGTGCAGCGTAGGTTCACCAGATTGATCCCTGTGATGGCGGGACTGTCATATGAGGAAAGATTGAAAAGACTAGGCTTGTATTCACTGGAGTTTAGAAGGATGAGGGGTTATCTTATAGAAACTTATAAAATTATAAAAGGACTGGACAAGCTAGATGCAGGAAAAATGTTCCCAATGTTGGGCAAGTCCAGAACCAGGGGCCACAGTCTTAGAATAAAGGGGAGGCCATTTAAGACTGAGGTGAGAAGAAACTTTTTCACCCAGAGAGTTGTGAATTTGTGGAATTCCCTGCCACAGAGAGCAGTGGAGACCAAAACACTGGATGGATTTAAGAGAGAGTTAGATAGAGCTCTAGGGGCTGGTGGAGTCAAGGGATATGGGGAGAAGGCAGGCACGGGTTATTGATTGGGGACGATCAGCCATGATCACAATGAATGGTGGTGCTGGCTCGAAGGGACGAATGGCCTCCTCCTGCACCTATTTTCTATGTTTCTGCATTTCTTAATAAACAGACATGCACTTACAAGCCATTGAGGCCTTTGCAATTGAAGCCCTGTTTTAATTGCCTCCATTCTGCATATTTAATGTGGTCCTTCTTGAAGATAGGATTCACAGTTCAAAACAAACAGCGGACAAACAATACATGAGTTAATTGCCTGTCCTCATGCATATTTACTTTTTGGGCTGTTGGAGACAGGATTCAACAGTCAAACACATAACATGTAAAAGTTTTCTGCAACCTTACGTTTCCAGCTGCAAACCAAGTACAAACGTTTTATTTAATGCAAAATAAAGACCTTTCACATCAGTGAGACTGTCAATTTTATTTTTGAAAAGGGAGGGAGAGGGAAAACGGGGAATTACAGACCAGTTAGTATAACATTGGTAGTGGGAAAAATGCTAGAGTCAGTTATTAAAGATGGGATAGCAGCACATTTGGAAAGTGGTGAAATCATTGGACAAAGTCAGCATGGATTTATGAAAGGTAAATCATGTCTGACGAATCTTACAGGGTTTTTTGAGGATGTAACTAGTAGCGTGGATAAGGGAGAACCAGTCCAGGAGGATCGGGCCTGGGAACTTGATATTCAGGGTTATACATCCTATAGAAAGGACAGGCAGGTGGGCAGAGGAGGGGGGGGGGGGTAGCTCTGCTTGTGAGGGAGGGAATTCAGTCCCTTGCGAGGGAAGACATAGGGACTGACGAGGTAGAGTCACTGTGGATCGAGTTGAGGAATTGTAAAGGCAAGAAGACACTAATTGGTGTTATCTACAGACCCCCAAATAGTAGCCGGATGTAGGGTGTAAGTTGCAGCAGGAGTTAAAACTGGCATGTAACAAAGGTAAAGCCACTGTGGTGATGGGGGATTTCAATATGCAGGTAGACTGGGAAAATCAGGTTGGTTCAGGACCCCAAGAAAGAGAGTTTGTAGAATGCCTCCGAGATGGATTCTTAGAGCAGCTTGTAATGGAGCCGACCAGAGAAAAGGCAATGCTGGATTTAGTGTTGTCCAATGAACCAGATATGATAAGAGAACTCGAGGTAAAGGAACCGCTTGGAGGTAGTGATCATAATATGATTAGTTTTAATCTGCAATTTGAGAAGGAGAACGTTAAATCAGAAGTGTCAGTGATGCAGTTGAACAAAGGGGACTATGAAGGCATGAGAGGGGAGCTGGCCAAGGTAGACTGGAAAGGGATCCTAGCAGGAATGACAGTGGAACAGCAATGGCAAGAATTTCTGGGATTTATCCGGAAGACACAGGATCATTTCATTCCAAAAAGGAAGAAAAATTCTAAGGGGAGTAGGAGGCAACCGTGGCTGACAAGAGGAGTTCGGGATAGAATAAAACTAAAAGAAAAGATGTATAACACAGCAAAGAGTAGCCGGAAGCCAGAGGATTGGGAAACTTTCATAGGACAACAGAAGGAAACAAAACGGGCAATACGGGCTGAAAAGATGAAGTACGAGGGGAAGTTGGCCAGGAATATAAAGAAGGACAGTAAAAGATTCTTTAGATATGTTAAGGGAAAAAGAGTAGCAAAGTCAAATGTGGGTCCCTTGAAGGCAGACACGGGTGAAATTATTATGGGCAACAAGGAAATGGCAGAAGAGTTGAATAGGTACTTCGGATCTGTCTTCACTAAGGAAGACACAAACAATCTCCCAGAAGTACTGGAGGACAGAGGATCTAAGGGGGTAGAGGAACTGAAAGAAATACTCATTAGGCGAGAAATAGTATTGGGTAGGCTAATGGGACTGAAGGATGATAAATCCCCTGGACCTGATGGTCTGCATCCCAGGGTCCTCAGGGAGGTGGCTCTAGAAATAGTGGATGCATTGGTGATCATTTTCCAATGTTCAATAGATTCAGGATCTGTTCCTGTGTATTGGAGGATAGCTAATGTTATCCCACTTTTCAAGAAAGGAGCGAGAGAGAAAACGGGGAATTACAGACCAGTTAGCCTGACTTTGGTGGTGGGAAAGATGCTGGAGTCAATTATTAAAGAGGTAATAATTGGGGAATTACAGACCAGTTAGTCTAACATCGGTAGTGGGGAAACTGCTAGAGTCAGTTATTAAAGATGGGATAGCAGCACATTTGGAAAGTGGTGAAATCATTGGACAAAGTCAGCATGGATTTACGAAAGGTAAATCGTGTCTGACGAATCTTATAGAATTTTTCGAGGATGTAACTAGTAGAGTGTATAGGGCAGAACCAGTGGATGTGTTGTATCTGGACTTTCAGAAGGCTTTCGACAAGGTACCACATAAGAGATTAGTATACAAACTTATAGCACACGGTATTGGAGGTTCTGTATTGATGTGGATAGAGAACTGGCTGGCAAACAGGAAGCAAAGAGTAGGAGTAAACGGGTCCTTTTCACAATGGCAGGCAGTGACTAGTGGGGTACCGCAAGGCTCAGTGCTGGGACCCCAGCTATTTACAATTTATATTAATGAACTGGATGAGGGAATTGAAGGCAACATCTCCAAGTTTGTGCATGACACTAAGCTGTGGGGCAGTGTTAGCTGTGAGGAGGATGCTAGGAGACTGCAAGGTGAGTTGTATATGCTGGTTGAGTGGGCAAATGTTTGGCAGATGCAGTATAATGTGGATAAATGTGAGGTTATCCACTTTGGTGGCAAAAACAGGAAAGCAGACTATTATCTAAATGGTGGCCGATTAGGAAATGGGGAGATGCAGCGAGACCTGGGTGTCATGGTACACCAGTCATTGAAAGTAGGCATGCAGGTGCAGCAGGCAGTGAAGAAAGCAAATGGTATGTTAGCTTTCATAGCAAAAGGATTTGAGTATAGGAGCAGGGAGGTTCTACTGCAGTTGAACAGGGTCTTGGTGAGACCACACCTGGAGTATTGCGTACAGTTTTGGTCTCCAAATCTGAGGAAGGACATTATAGCCATAGAGGGAGTGCAGAGAAGGTTCACCAGACTGATTCCTGGGATGTCAGGACTTTCATATGAAGAAAGACTGGATAGACCTGGCTTATACTCGCTAGAATTTAGGAGATTGAGAGGGGATCTTATAGAAACGTACAAAATTCTTATGGGGTTGGACAGGCTAGATGCAGGAAGATTGTTCCTGATGTTGGGGAAGTCCAGGACAAGGGGTCACAGCTTAAGGATAAGGGGGAAATCCTTTAAGACCGAGATGAGGAAAAACATTTTCACACAGAGAGTGGTGAATCTCTGGAACTCTCTGCCACAGAGGGTAGTTGAGGCCAGTTCATTGGCTATATTTAAGAGGGAGTTAGATGTGGCCCTTGTGGCTAAAGGGATCAGGGGGTATGGAGAGAAGGCAGGTACGGGATACTGAGTTGGATGATCAGCCATGATCATATTGAATGGCGGTGCAGGCTCGAAGGGCCGAATGGCCTACTCCTGCACTTATTTTCTATGTATCTATGTATCTATGTAATAATAGGGCATTTGAATAGCAGTAAAAGGATTAGTCCAAGTCAACATGGATTTATGAAAGGGAAATCATGCTTGACCAATCTTCTGGAATTGTTTGAGGATGTGAAGTAAAATAGATGAAGGGGAGCCATTGGATGTAGTGTATCTAGAGTTTCAGAAAGCCTTTGATAAGGTCCCACACTGGAGACTGGTGACTAAAATTAGAGCATATGGTATTGGGGGTAGGGTGTTGACATGGATAGAAAATTGGTTGGCAGACAGGAAACAAAGAGTGGGAGTGAACGGGTCCTTTTTAGAATGGCAGGCAGTTGCGAGTGGAGTGCCACAAGGCTCAGTGTTGGGGCCGTAACTGTTTACCATATATATTAATGATTTGGAAGACGGAATTAGGAGCAACACTAGCAAGTTGGGTGGCAGTGTGAACTGTGATGAGGATGTTAGGAGGTTGCAGGGTGACCTGGACAGGTTGAGTGAGTGGGCAGATGCGTGGCAGATGCAGTATAATATAGATAAATGTGAGGTTATCTACTTTGGCGGCAAAAACAAGGGGGCAGATTATTATCTCAATGGGGTTAGGTTAGGTAAGTGGAAGTACAGCGAGACCCGGGTGTCCTTTTTTTTTAAAGTATTTTAATTTTATTCGAAGTAAGTACAATTGTATACAATCATATTTTCATAATACCTTTTATGTACAGCTTCTTATTTAAAAAATTTTTTGTAATAAAGAAGAAAAAGAAAAAAGTTAGATAATGAAAAATAGAAAAATGTGAGATATATAGTGTGTGAAAAAGAAAAATAAAGAGTGAAAAAAGAAAGTTGAGACATAGAAAATAGAAGAAAGAGAATAAAAGAAGAGAAGAGAAGAAAAGAAAATAGAAGTAAGGAAATCATTTATAAACTTGACCATCCCCAGTCACGGATTAGCTTTTACACCTGTTTTGCACCATATGTTTCCAAAAAGACGACAAATGGAGACCAACTCGTTATGAATTGGTCAAATTTATCTATTAGGAGCAATCGCATTTCCTCAAGATGTGCGGTATCCAACATACTTGCAATCCACATTTTGAGCGTTGGTATTGGTGTATTGTACACCGATCACTGAAAGTTGGCGTGCAGGTACAGCAGGCAGTGAAGAAAGCTAATGGAATGTAGACAAAAGTGCTGGAGAAACTCAGTGGGTGCAGCAGCATCTATGGTGCGAAGGAAATAGGCGACGTTTCGGGCCAAAACCCTTCTTCAGATGGATGTAGGATGGGGGTGGGAGGGGGGTGGGAGGGGTGGGGAGAAGAAAGGAGAAAGATGGAGGAGGAGCCCAAGGGCTGAGCGAGAGCTGAGAAGGGGAGGAGACAGCAAGGGCTACCGGATATTGGAGAAGTCAATGTTCATGCCACTAGGGTGCAAACTGCCCAAGCGGAATATGAGGTGCTGCTCCTCCAATTTCCGGTGGGCCTCACTCTGGCCATGGAGGAGGCCCAGGGCAGAAAGGTCAGATTCGGAATGGGAGAGGGAGATGAAGTGCTGAGCCACCGGGATATCAGGTTAGTTAATGCGGACCGAGCGGAGGTGTTCGGCGAAACGATCGCCAAGCCTACTCTTGGTCTCACCGATGTAGATCAGCTGACATCTAGAGCAGCGGATGCAATAGGTGAGGTTGGAGGAGGTGCAGGTGAACCTCTGCCGCACCTGGAACGACTGCTTGGGTCCTTGGATGGAGTCGAGGGGGGAGGTAAAACGACAAGTGTAGCTTTTCTTGCAGTTGCAAGGGAAAGTGCCCGGGGAGGGGTGGTGCGGGAGGGAAGGGAAGAATTGACAAGGGAGTTACGGAGGGAGCGGTCTTTGCGGAAAGCAGACAAGGGGGGAGATGGGAAGATGTGGCCAGTGGTGGGGTCACTTTGGAGGTGGCGAAAATGTCGGAGGACTATTTGTTGTATGTGACGCCTAGTGGGGTGAAAGGTGAGGACTAGGGGAACTCTGCCCTTGTTCCCCTAGTCCTCACCGCGTTCCGGGGCTGCGGTGGCGTTCCGGCGGTGGCGACCGAGGACGCTGGTGGCGACCTGAGTCCGGAGGCTCGGCCGCGGCCCCGGTGGACGACATCGTCGGGAGCTCGCAGGTCACAGGTTGGTGTCCTGTTTTTCTGGGGCTCCCGCAACTACAGCTGCGTCCGCTGGACTGGAGGGCGGCAGCTTCGGCAGCTTCGACCACCCCGAGTTTGAACCGGCCCGTCGTGGCCCATCACCCGGCTGGGCCACAACATCAGAAACCTGGATCGCCTCAGCACAGAGTGAAAACAAAGACGGAAGAGACAGAGACTTTAAGACTTTTTCCTCCATCACAGTGAGGAGGTGCCTAGTGAACTCACTGTGGTGGATGTTAATTTGTGTTTATTGTGTGTTTTGTTATTTATTATATGTATGACTGCAGGCAACGAAATGTCGTTCAGACCGAAAGGTCTGAATGACAATAAAGGAATCTAAGTCTAAGTCTAAAAGTTATGAGTGGGGGGATAGGGAGAGAGAGCAGTGTTACGGGGTATAGAAGAGACCCTGGTGAGAGCCTCATCTATAGTAGGGGAGGGGAACGCCCATTCCCTGAAGAATGTGGACATCTCCGTTGCCCTGGTGTGGAACACCTCATCCTGGGAGCAGATGCGGAATAGGGGATGGAGTCCTTACAAGAAGCAGGGTGGGAAGAAGTGTAGTCTAGATAGCCATAGGGAGTCAGTGGGTTTATAGTGGATGTCGGTCAAAAATCTATCACCTGCGATGGAGATCGTGAGGTCAAGGAATGGCAGCGAAGTGTCGGAAATGGTCCAGGTGTATTTGAGTGCCAGATGGAAGTTAGTGGTGAAATGGATGAAGTCAGTGTGGGTGCAGGAGGTATCACCAATGCAGTCATCAATGTAGCAGAGGAAGAGGTCGGGGATGGGGCCCTGGTACGTCTCGAACAAGGATTGTTCTACGTACCCTACAAAGAGACAGGCGTAGCTGGGGCCCATGCGCGTGCCCCTAGCTGCGCTTTGTATTTGGAGGAAATGGGAGGAGTCAAACGAGAAGTTATTAAGGGTAAGGACCAGCTCCGCTAGGCGGAGGAGAGTATCTGTAGACGGGGATTGGTTGGTTCTCCGGTCAAGGAAGAACCGGAGGGCTTTGAGACCATCCTGGTGGGGGATGGAGTTGTAGAGTGACTGGACATCCATGGTGAAGATGAGGGGATGGGGGCCTAGAGAATGGAATGCCCGGAGATGACGGAGAGTGTTTGAGGTGTCTTGAACATAGGTAGGGAGGGATTTAACCAGGGGGGATAGGATGGAGTCGAGGTATGTGGAAATGAGTTCGGTGGGGCACGTACAGGCAGACAATGGGTCTACCAGGACAGTCAGGTTTGTGGATTTTGGGGAGAAGGTAAAATCGGGCCGTGCGGGGCTGGGGAACGATGAGGTTGGAGGCTTGGGAGTTGGAGTTGATGAAGTCAGTGATGGTGCTGGAGATAGTGGCCTGGTGCTCGTCTGTGGGGTCATGGTCCAGGGGTAATTAGGAGGAGGTGTCTGAGAGTTGGCGCGTGGCCTCAGCTTTGTAGAGATCGACGCGCCAGACTACCACGGCACCTCCCTTGTCGGCGTGTTTGATCAGCCTGTCTGGGTTGTTGCGGAGTGAGTCGATGGCTGTACGTTCAGGGGGGGAGAGGTTGGAGTGAGACATGGGAGTGGAGAAGTTGAGGGGGTTGATGTCCCGCTGGCAGTTTTGAATAAAATGGTCTAAAGCCGGAAGGCCATGAGCGGGGGTCCAAGAGGAGGGGGTCCGTTGGAGACGGGAAAAGGGATCAACAATAGGGGGCGAGGACTCCTTCCCATGGAAGAACGCAGTGAGGAGGAGGCGACGGTAGAAGAGCTCCAAGTCTGGTGGGGGCGGAACTCATTGAGCTAGTGGAATGTTGGCCTTCATAACAAGAGGATTTCAGTATAGGAGTAAAGAGGTTCTTCTGCAGTTGTATAGGGCTCTGGTGAGACCACATCTGGAGTATTGTGTACAGTCTTTGTCTCCTAATTTGAGGAAGGACATCCTTGTGATTGAGGCAGTGCAGCGTAGGTTCACAAGATTGATCCCTGGGATGGCGGGACGGTCATATGAGGAAAGATTGAAAAAACTAGGCTTGTATTCACTGGAGTTTAGAAGGATGAGGGATTATCTTATAGAAACTTATAAAATTATAAAAGGACTGGACAAGCTAGATGCAGGAAAAATGTTCCCAATGTTGGGCGAGTCCAGAAGCAGGGGCCACAGTCTTAGAATAAAGGGGAGGCCATTTAAGACTGAGGTGAGAAGAAACTATTTCACCCAGAGAGTTGTGAATTTGTGGAATTCCCTGCCACAGAGGGCAGTGGAGGCCAAAACACTGGATGGATTTAAGAGAGAGTTAGATAGAGGTCTAGGGGCTAGTGAAGTCAAGGGATATGGGGAGAAGGCAGGCACAGGTTATTGAATGTGGACGATCAGCCATGATCACAATGAATGGTGGTGCTTGCTCAAAGGGACGAATGGCCTCCTCCTGCACCTATTTTCTATGTTTCTGCGTTTCTTAATAAACAGACATGCACTTGCAAGCCATTGAGGCCTTTGCAATTGAAGCCCTGTTTTAATTGCCTGCATTCTGCATATTTAATGTGGTCCTTCTTGAAGATAGGATTCACAGTTCAAAACAAACAGCGGACAAACAATACATGAGTTAATTGCCTGTCCTCATGCATATTTACTCTTTGGGCTTTTGGAGACAGGATTCAACCGGCAAACACATAACGTGTGAAAGTTTTCTGCAACCTTACGTTTCCAGCTGCAAACCAACTTCAAACGTTTTATTTAATGCAAAATAAAGACCTTTCACATCAGTGAGACTGTCAATTTTATTTTTGAAAAGGGAGGGAGAGGGAAAACGGGGAATTACAGACCAGTTAGTCTAACATCGGTAGTGGGAAAACTGCAAGAGTCAGTTATTAAAGATGGGATAGCAGCACATTTGGAAAGTGGTGAAATCATTGGACAAAGTCAGCATGGATATATGAAAGGTAAATCATGTCTGACGAATCTTATATAATTTTTCGAGGATGTAACTAGTAGCGTGGATAAGGGAGAACCAGTCCAGGAGGATCGGGCCTGGGAACTTGATATTCAGGGTTATACATCCTATAGAAAGGACAAGGTACACAAAAATGCTGGAGAAACTCAGCGGGTGCAGCAGCATCTATGGAGCGAAGGAAATAGGTAACGTTTCGGGCCTATAGAAAGGACAGGCAGGTGGGCAGAGGAGGGGGGGTAGCTCTGCTGGTGAGGGAGGGAATTCAGTCCCTTGCGAGGGAAGACATAGGGACTGACGAGATAGAGTCACTGTGGATTGAGTTGAGGAATTGTAAAGGCAAGAAGACACTACTTGGTGTTATTTACAGACCACCAAATAGTAGCCGGATGTAGGGTGTAAGTTGCAGCAGGAGTTAAAACTGGCATGTAACAAAGGTAATGCCACTGTGGTGATGGGGGATTTCAATATGCAGGTAGACTGGGAAAATGAGGTTGGTTCAGGACCCTAAGAAAGAGAGTTTGTAGAATGCCTCCGAGATGGATTCTTAGAGCAGCTTGTAATGGAGCCGACCAGAGAAAAGGCAATTCTGGATTTAGTGTTGTCCAATGAACCAGATATGATAAGAGAACTCGAGGTAAAGGAACCGCTTGGAGGTAGTGATCATAATATGATTAGTTTTAATCTGCAATTTGAGAAGGAGAAGGTTAAATTGGAAGTGGCAGTGATGCAGTTGAACAGTGGAACAGCAATGGCAGGAATTTCTGGGCATAATCCGGAAGACACAGGATCATTTCATTCCAAAAATGAAGAAAGATTCTAAGGGGAGTAGGAGGCAACCGTGGCTGACAAGAGAAGTTTGGGATAGAATAAAACTGAAAGAAAAAATGTATAACACAGCAAAGAGTAGCCGGAAGCCAGAGGATTGGGAAACTTTCATAGGACAACAGAAGGAATCAAAACGGGCAATACGGGCTGAAAAGATGAGGTATGAAGGGAAGCTGGCCAGGAATATAAAGAAGGACAGTAAAAGCTTCTTTAGATATGTTAAGGGAAAAAGAGTAGCAAAGTCAAATGTGGGTCCCTTGAAGGCAGACACGGGTGAAATTATTATGGGCAACAAGGAAATGGCAGAAGAGTTGAATAGGTACTTCGGATCTGTGTTCACTAAGGAAGACACAAACAATCTCCCAGATGTACTGGAGGACAGAGGATCTAAGGGGGTAGTGGAACTGAAAGAAATTGTCATTAGGCGAGAAATAGTATTGGGTAGGCTAATGGGACTGAAGGATGATAAATCCCCTGGACCTGATGGTCTGCATCCCAGGGTCCTCAGGGAGGTGGCTCTAGAAATAGTGGATGCATTGGTGATCATTTTCCAATGTTCAATAGATTCAGGATCAGTTCCTGTGGATTGGAGGATAGCTAATGTTATCCCACTTTTCAAGAAAGGAGCGAGAGAGAAAACGGGGAATTACAGACCGGTTAGCCTGACTTCGGTGGTGGGAAAGATGCTGGAGTCAATTATTAAAGTGGTAATAATGGGGCATTTGGATAGCAGTAAAAGGATTAGTCCAAGTCAGCATGGATTTATGAAAGGAAAATCATGCTTGACCAATCTTCTGGAATTGTTTGAGGATGTGACAAGTAAAATGGATGAAGGGGGGCCAGTGGATGTAGTGTATCTTGATTTTCAGAAAGCCTTTGATAAGGTCCCGCACGCAAGACTGGTGACTAAAATTAGAGCACATGGTATTGGGGATAGGGTGTTGACATGGATAGAAAATTGGTTGGCAGACAGGAAGCAAAGAGTAGGAGTGAACGGGTCCTTTTCAGAATGTCAGACAGTGGCGAGTGGAGTGCCGCAAGGCTCGGTGTTGGGGCCGTAACTGTTTACCATATATATTAATGAATTGGAAGAGGGAATTAGGAGCAACACTAGCAAGTTGGGTGGCAGTGTGAACTGTGATGAGGATGTTAGGAGGTTGCAGGGTGACCTGGACAGGTTGAGTGAGTGGGCAGATGCGTGGCAGATGCAGTATAATATAGATAAATGTGAGGTTATCCACTTTGGCGGCAAAAACAAGGGGGCAGATTATTATCTCAATGAGGTTAGGTTAGGAAAGGCGGAGGTACAGCGAGACCTGGGTGTCCTTGTACACCGGTCACTGAAAGTTGGCGTGCAGGTACAGCAGGCAGTGAAGAAAGCTAATGGAATGTAGACAAAAGTGCTGGAGAAACTCAGTGGGTGCAGCAGCATCTATGGTGCGAAGGAAATAGGCAACGTTTCAGGCCGAAACCCTTCTTCAGATGGATGTAGGATGGGGGTGGAGGGGGGGGGGGGTTGGGGAGAAGAAAGGAGAAAGGAAGAGGAGGAGCCCGAGGGCTGAGTGAGAGCTGAGAAGGGGAGGAGACAGCAAGGGCTACCGGATATTGGAGAAGTCAATGTTCATGCCACTAGGGTGCAAACTGCCCAAGCGGAATATGAGGTGCTGCTCCTCCAATTTCCGGTGGGCCTCACTCTGGCCATGGAGGAGGCCCAGGACAGAAAGGTCAGATTCGGATTGGGAGGGGGAGTTGAAGTGCTGAGCCACCGGGAGGTCAGGTTGGTTAATGCGAACCGAGCGGAGGTGTTCGGCGAAACGATCGCCAACCCTACGCTTGGTCTCACCGATGTAGATCAGCTGACATCTAGAGCAGCGGATGCAATAGATGAGGTTGGAGGAGATGCAGGTGAACCTCTGCCGCACCTGCAACGACTGCTTGGGTCCTTGGATGGAGTCGAGGGGGGAGGTAAAGCGACAAGTGTAGCATCTCTTGCGGTTGCAAGGGAAAGTTCCCGGGGAGGGGGTAGTACGGGAGGGAAGGGAAGAATTGACAAGGGAGTTACGGAGGGAGCGGTCTCTGCAGAAAGCAGACAGGGGGGGAGATGGGAATATGTGGCCAGTGGTGGGGTCACGTTGGAGGTGGTGAAAATGTCGGAGGACTATTTGTTGTATGTGACGGCTAGTGGGGTGAAAGGTGAGGACTAGGGGGACTCTGCCCTTGTTACGAGTGGGGGGATGGGGAGAGAGAGCAGTGTTACGGGGTATAGAAGAGACCCTGGTGAGAGCCTCATATAGTAGGGGAGGGGAACCCCCGTTCCCTGAAGAATGAGGACATCTCCGATGCCCTGGTGTGGAACACCTCATCCTGGGAGCAGATGCGGCGTAGACGGAGGAATTGGGAATAGGGGATGGAGTCGTTACAGGAAGCAGGGTGGGAAGAAGTGTAGTCTAGATAGCCATAGGGAGTCAGTGGGTTTGTAGTGGATGTCGGTCAAAAGTCTATCACCTGCGATGGAGATAGTGAGGTCACGAAATGGTAGGGAAGTGTCGGAAATGGTCCAGGTGTATTTGAGTGCCAGATGGAAGTTAGTGGTGAAATGGATGAAGTCAGTGTGGGTGCAGGAGGTAGCACCAATGCAGTCATCAATGTAGTGGACGTAGAGGTCGGGGATGGGGCCCTGGTACGTATAGAACAAGGATTGTTTGACGTGCCCTACAAAGAGACAGGCGTAGCTGGGGCCCATGCGCGTGCCCATAGCTGCGCTTTGTATTTGGAGGAAATGGGAGGAGTCAAACGAGAAGTTATTAAGGGTAAGGACCAGCTCCTCTAGGCGGAGGAGAGTATCTGTAGATGGGGATTGGTTGGTTCTCCGGTCGAGGAAGAACCGGAGGGCTTTGAGACCATCCTGGTGGGGGATGGAGTTGTAGAGTGACTGGACATCCATGGTGAAGATGAGGAGATGGGGGCCTAGGGAATGGAATGCCCGGAGATGACGGAGAGTGTTTGAGGTGTCTTGAACATAGGTAGGGAG
>CM075988.1:0-68002 GCA_038087875.1 Malacoraja senta
ACGCTCATTGGTGTCAAACCCACTGACCAGAAAGACTCTACAACTTTTTGCGCAACTGAGGAGACTACTCACGACGACCGGTAGTTGCCTAAAAAATCGCCTAAGTGGGACAGGCCCATTAGGTCCAAACACTTGGTCCACTGGATCTCCCGGTTGCGAACCATTTTAATTCCTCTTCCGACTTCCACACTGACCTTTCTGTCCTGGGCCTCCTTCATTGCAAGAGAGAGGCCCAGCGCAAACTGGAGAAACAGCACCTCATATATCCGCTGCCCTAGGTGTCAGCTGCTCTACATCGGTGAGACCAAGCGCAGGCTCGGCGATCGCTTCGCCCAACACCTCCGCACAGTTCGCTTTAACCAACCCGATCTCCCGGTGGCTCAGCACTTCAATTCCCCCTCCCATTCCGAATCCGACCTTTCTGTCCTGGGCTTCCTCCATGGCCTGAGAGAGTCCCACCGTAAATTGGAGGAGCAGCACCTCATATTTCGCTTGGGCTGTTTACACCCTAGCGGTATGAACATTGACTTCTCCAATTTCAGGTAGTCCTTGCTTTCTCCCTCCTTCCCCTCCCCTTCCCAGCTCTCCCACAGCCCACTGTCTCCGCCTCTTCCTTTCTTTTTCCTGCCCCACCCCCCACATCCCACATCAGACTGAAGAAGGGTCTCGACCCGAAACGTCACCTATTCCTTCGCTCCATAAATGTTGCCTCACCCGCTGAGTTTCTCCAGCATTCTTGTCCATCTTCGATTTTTCCAGCATCTACAGTTCTTTCTTAAACATATATTCCTGGAGTAGCTTACAAATTAACTGTACGTCCCCCGACCAGTCCAACTCTCCTCCTGATTAAATTTTCATTTGTCTGCCTCGTTGTCAGCTTCCCCAGTTAACAATTCCACAATTCCCTTGAACTTCGTCCCCTTTGATCTGTCATTCTCACACCTCGCTCTTCCTTGTCTCCCGTTTCCCTCTCCCCTGACTCTCAGCCTGAAGAAGGGTCTCGACCTGAAACGTCACTCATTCCTTCTCCCCAGAGTAACTCTGCCTGCCCCCGCTGAGTCACTCCACCATTTTATGTCTATCTTCGGTGTAAACCAGCATCTACAGTTCCTTCCCACACGTAACTGCAGGGAGTTCTCTTTGCGTGGAGTTACAGTGAAGGGTGTCAGACTAGAAAATAGACAATAGGTGCAGGAGTAGGCCATTCGGCCCTTCAAGCCAGCACCGCCATTCAATGTGATCATGGCTGATCATCCCCAATCAGTACCCCGTTCCTGCCTTCTCCCCATATCCCCTGACTCCGCTATCTTTAAGAGCCCTATCTAGCTCTCTCTTGAAAGTATCCAGAGAACCGGCCTCCACCGCCCTCTGAGGCAGAGAATTCCACAGACTCACAACTCTCTGTGAGAAAAAGTGTTTCCTCATCTCCGTTCTAAATGGCTTACCCCTTATTATTAAACTGTGTGGCCCCTGGTTCTGGACTCCCCCAACATCGGGAACATGTTTCCTGCCTCTAGCGTGTCCAAGCCCTTAACAATCTTATATGTTTCAATAAGATTGCCTCTCATCCTTCTAAATTCCAGAGTGTACAAGCCCAGATGCTCCATCAGTATCCTGTTCCTGGGATCGGAAGGCAGGAGGTAAATTCCCGCTTGCTTCCATATATAGAGATGTGATTTGCAGTTTCGCCCAATGCCAATAGTTGTTTTATGATGAGTCAAGAGTGTTTTATTGTCATGTGAACCGACATTAGAATCATAGTCTATTGGGAAACAGGCCCTTCAGCCCAAACATCTATTCCTCTCATGATTTTATACGCCCCTATAAGATCACCTCTCATCCTCCTGCGCTCCAAGTAAAGGGTCCCAGCCTACGCAACCTCTCCCTATAGCTCAGACCTAATTGTTCCTTAAACATTGGGATAGTCCCTGCCTCAATTACCTCCTCTGGCAGTTCGTTCCATACACCCGCCACCCTTTGTGTGAAAAAATGTTACCCCTCAGATTCCTATTAAATCTTTTCCCCTTCAGTTTATCAGTTCAGTTCAGTTTATTGTCCCGTGTACCGAGGTACAGTGAAAAGCTTTTATTGAGTGCTAACCAGTCAGCGGAACGACAATACATGATTTATCTTCACCTTGAACCTGTGTCCTCTGGTCCTCGATTCCTCTACTCTGGGCAAGAGACTCTGTGCATCTACCCGATCTATTCCTCTCATGATTTTATACACCTCTATAAGATCACCCCTCATCCTCCTGCGCTCCATGGAATAGAGACCCAGCCTACTCAACCTCTCCCTGGAGTTCACACCCTCTAGTCCTGGCAACATCCTCGTAATTCTTCTCTGTGAATCCTTTCCAGCTTGACAACATCTTTCTTATAACAAGGTCCCCAGAACTAAACACAATACTCTAACTGCGGCCTCACCAACCCCAGAGTGCCCACAGAACATTGTGTCCTACACAAGATTCCTTGGAGCGCAGGATGGCGAGGCGTGGTCTTCTAGAGGTTCATACAACCACGCGCGGTTTAGATGGGGTAAATGAAGAGTCTTTTACCCAGTGGGAAAATCGAGTGCCAGATAACCCTTCTTCAGTACACTCCGTATGCTGAGTTTCCCACTCCGTCTGAAGAAGGGTTTCGACTAGAAACGTCACTTATTCCTATTCTACAGATTTGCTGCCCGACTAACCCGCTGAGTTACTCCAGCACTCTGTGAAACGTCACCTATCCATGTTCCCCACAGATGCTGCCTGACCCGCTGAGTTACTCCAGCACTCTGTGAAACGTCACCTATCCATGTTCCCCACAGATGCTGCCTGACCCGCTGAGTTACTCCAGCACTCTGTGAAACGTCACCTATCCATGTTCCCCACAGATGCTGCCTGACCCGCTGAGTTACTCCACCACTCTGTGAAACGTCACCTATCCATGTTCTCCACAGATGCTGCCTGACCCGCTGAGTTACTCCAGCACTCTGTGAAACGTCACCTATCCATGTTCCCCACAGATGCTGCCTGACCCGCTGAGTTACTCCAGCACTCTGTGAAACGTCACCTATCCATGTTCTCCACAGATGCTGCCTGACCCGCTGAGTTACTCCAGCACTCTGTGAAACGTCACCTATCCATGTTCTCCACAGATGCTGCCTGACCCGCTGAGTTACTCCAGCACTCTGTGAAACGTCACCTATCCATGTTCTCCACAGATGCTGCCTGACCCGCTGAGTTACTCCACCACTCTGTGAAACGTCACCTATCCATGTTCTCCACAGATGCTGCCTGACCCGCTGAGTTACTCCACCACTCTGCATCCTTTTGTGCAGTAACCAGAGAACCAGAGGACATTGGTTTAAAGTGAAGGGGAAAAGATTTACTTGAAGATAAGAATAAGGGGTAACCCATTTAGAACGGAGACGAGGAAACACTTTTTCACACAGAGAGTTGTGAGTCTGTGGAATTCTCTGCCTCAGAGGGCGGTGGAGGCCGGTTCTCTGGATACTTTCAAGAGAGAGCTGGATAGGGCTCTTGAAGATAGTGGAGTCAGGGGATATGGGGAGAAGGCAGGAATGAGGTACTGATTGGGGATGATCAGCCATGATCACAGTGAATGGCGATGCTGGCTCGAAGGGCCGAAAGGTCTACTCCCGCACCTATTGTCTATTGTCTATTGAACCTGAGGGGTAACTTTTTCACACACAGGGTGGTGGGTGTATGGAACGAGCTGCCAGAGGAGGTAGTTGAGGCAGGGACTATAGCAACACTTGAAAGACATTTTGTCGGGTAGGAAAGATTTAGAGGGATATGGGCCAAATGCGGGTAGGTGGGATGAGTGTAGATGGGACATGTTGGTCGGCGTGGGCAAGTTGGGCTGAAGAGCCTGTTTCTATGCTGTATGACTATGTGACTATCCTATCCATGTACCCCAGACCAAATGAATGATAATATATTGATTTGAAAAAAAGCTATGCAACGTCACTCAGCAGCTCAGGCAGCATCTATGGAGGACGTGGCCAGACTAGGTTTCAGACCCTTCAAACTGATTGTAATGGGGCGCAGAAAGCAGGAAAAGGAAGGGGGAATCGGACATTGTCTGATAAGGCCTGGATAGAGTGGATGTGGAGAGGATGTTTCCACCAGTGGGAGAGTCTAGGACCAGAGGGCTCACAATCAAAGGACGTTCCTAAAGGAAGATGAGGAGGAATGTCTTTAGCCAGAGGGTGGTGAATCTGTGGAATTCATTGCCACAGACGGCTGGGGAGGCCGTCAGTGGAGAAATGGGTGCAAACCAGGGCAGGACACAAGAAAGACAGGGGAGGGAGGGGGAGACAATAGACAATAGACAGTAGGTGCAGGAGGAGGCCATTTGGCCCTTCGAGCCAGCACCGCCATTCAATGTGATCATGGCTGATCATCCCCAATCAGTACCCCGTTCCTGCCTTCTCCCCATATCCCCTGACTCCGCTATCTTTAAGACCCCTATCTAGCTCTCTCTTGAAAGTATCCAGAGAACCGACCTCCACCGCCCTCTGAGGCAGAGAATTCCACAGACTCACAACTCTCTGTGTGAAAAAGTGTTTCCTCGTCTCCGTTCTAAATGGCTTACCCCTTATTCTTAAACTGTGGCCCCTGGTTCTGGACTCCCCCAACATCGGGAACATGTTTCCTGCCTCTAGTGTGTCCAAACCTTTAATGATCTTATATGTTTCAATAAGATCGCCTCTCATCCTTCTAAATTCCAGAGTATATAAGCCCAGCCGATCCATTCTCTCAGCATATGACAGTCCCGCCATCCCGGGAATTAACCTTGTAAACCTACGCTGCACTCCCTCAATAGCAAGAATGTCCTTCCTCAAATTAGGGGACCAAAACTGCACACAATACTCCAGGAGCGGTCTCACCAGGGCCCTGTACAACTGCAGAAGGACCTCTTTGCTTCTATACTTAACTCCTCTTGTTATGAAGGCCAACATGTCATTCGCTTTCTTCACTGCCTGATCTTGTCGAGGTGTATAAAATCATGAGAGGAATAATCGGGTAGACTCACAGAGTCTCTTGCCCAGAGTTGGGGAATCAATGAGTCTCGGTGGCATAGGAATATGAGTGGTAACTTTTTCACCCAAAGGGTGGTGGGTGTATGGAACGAGCAGCCAGAGGAGGTAGTTGAGGCTGGGACTATCCCAACATTGAAAGTCATTTTGCAGTGGCATAAAACGTTGGTGAGACCGCATTTAGAGTATTGTGTTCAGTTCTGGGCACCGTGTTATAGGAAAGATGTTGTCAAGCTTGAAAGGGTTCAGAGATTTATGAGGATGTTGCCAGGACAAGAGGGTCTGAGTGACAGGGAGAGGTTGAGTAGACAATAGACAAGTAGGCTGGGACTCTATTCCTTGGAGTGCAGGAGGATGAGGGGCGATCTTATAGAGATGTATAAAATCATTAGAGGAATAGATTGGGTAGACGCACAGAATCTCTTGCCCAGAGTAGGGTAATCGAGGACTAGAGGACATAGGTTCAAGGCGAAGGGGAAAAGATTTAATAGGAATCTGAGGGGTAACTTTTTCACCCAAAGGGTGGTGGGTGTATGGAACGAGCTGCCAGAGGAGGTAGTTGAGGCTGGGACTATCACAATGTTTACGGAACAGTTAGACAAGTACACGGATAGGACAGGTTTGGAGGGATGTGGACCAAATACAGGCAGGTGGAACTAGTGTAGATGGGACATTGTTGGCCGGTGTAGGTAAGTTGGGCCGATGGGCCTGTTTCCATACTGTAGCACTCAAAGAGCATGGTCCTATCCTAGTCGTTTATTGGTTTGAGCTGTCAGGATAGCTTCGGCTGAATGTTGTCAAACCTCACCTCATTCCAGACGGGGTTTAAGTTGTTCTTGATCACTTTGGTCTTCTTCTTTACACCTGGAAAGGAGAGTTTGCATCTGTCGGTAATACTGCAAAATACATGGAACATAGGACAGCAGTGGAACAGGCCCTTTGGCCCACAATGTTCGTGCTGAGCATTAAGCCAAGACAATCGTTTGGCTTAGTTTAGAGATACACCCCAGATGCAGGCCCTTCAGCCCGTCGAGCCCGCGCCGACTAGCGATCCCCGCACACCAACACTATCCTGCACACACTAGGGACAATTTACACTTATACCGAGCCAATTAACCGACAAACATGCGCGTCTTTGGAGTGTGGGAGGAAACCGAAGATCTCGGAGATCACGGGGGAGAAGGTACAAACTCCGTACAGACAGCACCCGTAGTCGGGATCGAACCCGGGTCTCCGGCGCTGCAGGCGCTGTAAGGCAGCAACTCTACCGCTGCGCCACCGTCTCGCCCTCTCCTCACCCATATCCCTCCATTCCCTGTGCCTATCTAAACGTCTCTTTAATGCTACTATTGCCTCCGATCTATGGGCATGAACAACGTCTATCAGGGGATACGGGGAGAAGGCAGGCACGGGTTATTGATTGGGGACGATCAGCCATGATCACAATGAATGGAGAATTTAGAACGGAGACGAGGAAACACTTTTTCTCACAGGGAGTAGTGAGTCTGTGGAATTCTCTGCCTCAGAGGGCGGTGGAGGCCGGTTCTCTGGATGCTTTCAAGGGAGAGCTAGATAGGGCTCGTAAAAATAGCGGAGTCTGGGGATATGGGGAGAAGGCAGGAACGGGGTACTGCTTGGGGATGATCAGCCATGATCACATTGAATGGTGGTGCTGGCTCGAAGGGCCGAATGCCCTACTCCTGCACCTTTTGTCTATTGTTTATTGTCAAACCCGTCCACCCTCTCTCTATACCTAATGGCCTCTAATCCAAGGGAGACACAGAATGCTGGAGTAACTCAACGGGACAGGCAGCATGTCTGGAGGGAAGGAATGGCCGACGTTACGGGTCGAGACCCTTCTTCAGACCGATGTTAGGGGAGACAATAGACAATAGACAATAGACAACAGGTGCAGGAGTAGGCCATTCGGCCCTTCGAGCCAGCACCGCCATTCAATGTGATCATGGCTGATCATCCCCAATCAGTACCCCGTTCCTGCCTTCTCCCCATATCCCCTGACTCCGCTATCTTTAACAGCCCTATCTAGCTCTCTCTTGAAAGCATCCAGAGAACCTGCCTCCACCGCCCTCTGAGGCAGAGAATTCCACAGAATCACCACTCTCTGCGTGAAAAAGTGTTTCCTCGTCTCCGTTCTAAATGGCTTACCCCTTATTCTTAAACTGTGGCCCCTGTTTCTGGGCTCCCCCAACATCAGTAACATGTTTCCTGCCTCTAGAGTGTCCAAACCCTTAATAATCTTACATGTTTGAATGAGATGCCCTCTCATCCTTCTAAACTCCAGTGTATACAAGCCCAGCCGCTCCATTCTCTCAGCGTACATCTTGAATACATCATTACTCGCTGACTCTTGAACTCAATGCCCCGACCCATAATAGCAAGCATACTGTCTGCCTACTTTACAACATTGACAACATTGACGACATACTCCATCATTTGGAAGGACCTACTCTGTTGCTCATAATCAACAAGAAAATCGATATGTCACATTAAATCACGGAACATAGAACAGCACAGTGTCGGCAGAAGGAACTGCAGGTGCTGGTTTGCAAAAAAAAAAGACATAAATTGCTGGAGTAACTCAGCAGGCCAGGCAGCATTTATGTGGGACATGGAGGTTTCGTTCCATACACCCACCAACCTTTGTGTGAAAAGGTTCAGGTTCCCATTATATCGTTCCCCTACACCTGTGTCCTGCTGATCTCGATGCCCATACTCTGGGCAAGAGACTTTGTGCATCTACCCGGTCTATTCCTCTTGTTAAATTATTTCCTGTTTCTTAATACTATTTGGAAGGCTCTGCTGCCTGTTTATCTTCTGTTACATTCTTTCTTAATGATTAAATATTTCCGCCCTTAGTCACTGAACACTCTCTTTTTTTTCTTTTTTTTTTTAGTTTAGTTCAGTACAACTTAATCTTTATTAACACTCGAGTAACATTAAACATGCATGCAAACAATCGACTTCTAATAACTTCTCATTTATTATTTCAACTTATCACTTCTTAAGCTAAATCATGAAACTCATGATTTGGAGTCAGATATTAACCGTATGAATGAATTGGCCAGATTCACCTCTCTCTCAGCCCTCTCCCTCTCCTCTCTCTGTCCTCTCTCTGTTCTCTCTCTGTCCTCTCTCTGTCCACTCTCTGTCCACTCTCTGTCCACTCTCTGCCCTCTCTCTCTGCCCTCTCTCACTGCCCTCTCTCTCTGCCCCTCTCTCTTCCCCCTCTCTGCCCCTCTCTCTGTCCTCTCCCTGCCTCTCTCTCTGCCCCTCTCTGCCCCTCTCTCTGTCCTCTCCCTGCCTCTCTCTCTGCCTCCCTCTCTGCCTCTCTCTCCCTGCCTCTCTCTCCCTCTCTCCCTCCCTCTCTCCCTCCCTCTCTCCCTCCCCGTCCCACTCTCCCTCTCCATGATTGCATGGCAGAGTAGACTTGATGGGCCGAATGGCCTCATTCTGCTCCTATCACTTATGACCTTTTGAGCGTTGAATTCACTTCAGGTAACTAACCTTCAATCAGACCCATCCCAAGCTGAAACATGACCTATGAGAGATGCTGCTTAAATGATGGGTTTGTGTGAAGAGACCGTGTTTATGCCACACTCCCCATGTTTATATTTGTTTGTGCACGTCGGGTTGATTGCATTAGTCGAAACAGGGCGGACCGCTTGAAGGTGGCAATCTCTGGAATCCCTGGAAGACTTTGACTCCGAGACCGAGCGGCGCGGAGCCTGGAAACATGACATCACCAACAACGGAGAGGCCATCAAAATAGACAATAGACAATAGGTGCAGGATACATAGATACATAGATACATAGAAAATAGGTGCAGGAATAGGCCATTCGGCCCTTCGAGCCTGCACCGCCATTCAATATGATCATGGCTGATCATCCAACTCAGTATCCCGTACCTGCCTTCTCTCCATACCCCCTGATCCCTTTAGCCACAAGGGCCACATCTAACTCCCTCTTAAATATAGCCAATGAACTGGCCTCGACTACCCTCTGTGGCAGAGAGTTCCAGAGATTCACCAGTCTCTGTGTGAAAACGTTTTTCCTCATCTCGGTCTTAAAGGATTTCCCCCTTATCCTTAAGCTGTGACCCCTTGTCCTGGACTTCCCCAACATCGGGAACAATCTTCCCGCATCTAGCCTGTCCAACCCCATAAGAATTTTGTACGTTTCTATAAGATCCCCTCTCAATCTCCTAAATTCTAGCGAGTATAAGCCAAGTCTATCCAGTCTTTCTTCATATGAAAGTCCTGACATCCCAGGAATCAGTCTGGTGAACCTTCTCTGCACTCCCTCTATGGCTATAATGTCCTTCCTCAGATTTGGAGACCAAAACTGTACGCAATACTCCAGGTGTGGTCTCACCAAGACCCTGTACAACTGCAGTAGAACCTCCCTGCTCCTATACTCAAATCCTTTTGCTATGAAAGCTAACATACCATTCGCTTTCTTCACTGCCTGCTGCACCTGCATGCCTACTTTCAATGACTGGTGTACCATGACACCCAGGTCTCGCTGCATCTCCCCATTTCCTAATCGGCCACCATTTAGATAATAGTCTGCTTTCCTGTTTTTGCCACCAAAGTGGATAACCTCACATTTATCCACATTATACTGCATCTGCCAAACATTTGCCCACTCACCCAGCCTATCCAAGTCACCTTGCAGTCTCCTAGCATCCTCCTCACAGCTAACACTGCCCCCCAGCTTAGTGTCATCAGCAAAATTGGAGATGTTGCCTTCAATTCCCTCATCCAGGTCATTAATATAAATTGTAAATAGCTGGGGTCCCAGCACTGAGCCTTGCGGTACCCCACTAGTCACTGCCTGCCATTGTGAAAAGGACCCGTTTAGTCCTACTCTTTGCTTCCTGTTTGCCAGCCAGTTCTCTATCCACATCAATACTGAACCCCCAATACCGTGTGCTTTAAGTTTGTATACTAATCTTTTATGTGGTACCTTGTCGAAAGCCTTCTGAAAGTCCAGATACAACACATCCACTGGTTCTCCACTATCCACTCTACTAGTTACATCCTCGAAAAATTCTATAAGATTCATCAGACATGATTTACCTTTCGTAAATCCATGCTGACTTTGTCCAATGATTTCACCACTTTCCAAATGTGCTGCTATCCCATCTTTAATAAGTGACTCTAGCAGTTTCCCCACTACCGATGTTAGACTAACTGGTCTGTAATTCCCCGTTTTCTCTCTCCCTCCCTTCTTAAAAAGTGGGGTTACGTTTGCTACCCTCCAATCATCAGGAACTACTCCAGAATCTAAAGAGTTTTGAAAAATTATCACTAATGCATCCACTCTTTCTGGAGCTACTTCCTTAAGTACTCTGGGATGCAGCCTATCTGGCCCTGGTGATTTATCGGCCTTTAATCCATTCAATTTACCCAACACCACTTCCCGACTAACCTGGATTTCACTCAGTTCCTCCATCTCCTTTGACCCGCGGCCCCCTGCTATTTCCGGCAGATTATTTATGTCTTCCTTAGTGAAGACGGAACCAAAGTAGTTATTCAATTGGTCCGCCATATCCTTGTTCCCCATGATCAATTCACCTGTTTCTGACTGCAAGGGACCTACATTTCTTTTAACTAATCTCTTTCTCTTCACATATATATAAAAACTTTTGCAGTCAGTTTTTATGTTCCCTGCCAGTTTCCTTTCATAATCTATTTCCCTTTCCTAATTAAGCCCTTTGTCCTCCTCTGCTGGTCTCTGAATTTCTCCCAGTCCTCTGGTATGCTGCTTTTTCTGGCTAATTTGTACGCATCATCTTTTGCTTTGATACTATCCCTGATTTCCCTTGTTATCCACGGATGCACTACCTTCCCTGATTTATTCTTTTGCCAAACTGGGATGAACAATTTTTGTAGTTCATCCATGCAGTCTTTAAATGCCTTCCATTGCATATCCACCGTCAACCCTTTTAGAACTAATTGCCAGTCAATCTTGGCCAATTCACGTCTCATACCCTCAAAGTTACCTTTCTTTAAGTTCAGAACCGTGTTTCTGAATTAACAATGTCACTCTCCATCCTAATGAAGAACTCAACCATATTATGGTCACTCTTGCCCAAGGGGGCACGCACAACAAGACTGCTAACTAACCCTTCCTCATTGCTCAATACCCAGTCTAGAATAGCCTGCTCTCTCGTTGGTTCCTCTACATGTTGGTTTAGATAACTATCCCGCATACATTCCAAAAAATCCTCTTCCTCAGCACCCCTGCCAATTTGATTCACCCAATCTATATGTAGATTGAAGTCACCCATTATAACTGTTTTGCCTTTGTTGCACGCATTTCTAATTTCCTGTTTGATGCCATCCCCAACTTCACTACTACTGCTAGGTGGCCTGTACACAACACCCACCAGCGTTTTCTGCCCCTTAGTGTTTCGCAGCTCTACCCATACCGATTCCACATCCTCCAAACTAATGTCCTTCCTTTCCACTGCGTTAATCTCCTCTCTAACCAGCAACGCTACCCCACCTCCTTTTCCTTTCTCTCTATCCCTCCTGAATATTGAATATCCCTGGATGTTCAGCTCCCAGCCTTGGTCACCCTGGAGCCATGTCTCCGTGATCCCAACTATATCATAATCATTAATTGCTATCTGCACGTTCAACTCATCCACCTTATTACGAATGCTCCTTGCATTGAGACACAAAGCCTTCAGGCTTGTTTTTACAACGCTCTTACCGCTTATAGAATTATGTTGAAAAGTGGCCCTTTTTGATTTTTGCCCTAGGGTTGTCTGCCTGCCACTTTAACTTTTCACCTTGCTACCTATTGCTTCCGCCCGCATTTTACACCCCTCTGTTTCTCTGCTCACCCATTTAAGAACCCCACCACCTTTTATTCTCTGTTTATTATTGTTTTCTTCTTTCCCCCCTACATGTTGGGTCTGAGTGCTTTCCTTCTCTGCTTCCTGCCTCACACACTGTCTAATAGCTTTCTCTATTTGAGTCCCTCTCCCCAACCATTCTAGTTTAAAGTCTCCCCAGTAGCCTTTGCAGATCTCCCCGCCAGGATATCGGTCCCCCTCAGGTTCAAGTGCAACCCATCCTTTTTGTACAGGTCGAACCTTCCACAAAAGAGGTCCCAATGATCCAGAAATTTGAATCCCTGCCTTCTGCACCAGTCCTTCAGCCACGCATTTATCCTCCACCTCGCTCCATTCCTACTCTCACTGTCGCGTGGCACAGGCAGTAATCCCGAGATTGTTACCTTTGCTGTCCTTCTCTTTAACTCCCCTCCTAACTCCCTAAATTCTCCTTTCAGGACCTCTTCTCTTTTTTTACCTATGTCATTGGTACCTATATGTATCACGACCTCGGGCTCCTCTCCCTGCCCTTTCAGGATATCTTGGACACGTTGAGACACATCACAGACCCTGGCACCAGGGAGGCAAACTACCATCCGGGTCTCCCGACTGCATCCACAGAATCGCCTGTCTGACCCCCTAACTATAGAGTCCCCTATTACTACTGCCCTCCTCTTCTTTTCCTTACTCTTCTGAGCAACAGGGCCGGTCTCTCTATACCGGAGGCCCGGCCGCTGTCGCTACCCCCAGGTAGGCTGTCCACCCCAACAGTGCTCAAACAGGAGTACTTATTGTCAACGTGTACAGCCACCGGGGTACTCTCTAGTCCCTGCTCTGTGCCCCTTGCCTCTCCCAACCGTGATCCACTTGCCTGCCTCCTGTGGTCTTGGGAGTGACCACATCCCTGTAACTCCTCTCAATGACTTCCCTCGCTCTCCCTGACCAGACGGAGGTCATCGAGCTGCTGCTCCAGGTTCTTAATACGCTGTCCATTAGGAGTAGGCCATTCGGCCCTTTGAGGCCAGCACCCGCCATTCAATGTGATCGTGGCTGATCATCCCCAATCAGTACCCCGTTCCTGCCTTCTCCCCATATCCCCTGACTCCGCTATCTTTAAGAGCCCTATCTAGCTCTCTCTTGAATGCATTCCAGAGAACCGGCCTCCCACCGCCCCTCTGAGGCAGAGAATTCCACAAACTCAACCACTCTCTGTGAGAAAAAGTGTTTTCCTCGTCTCCGTTCCAAATGGCTTACTCCTTATTCTTAAACTGTGGCCCCTGGTTCTGGACTCCCCCAACATCGGGAACATGGTTTCCTGCCTCTAGCGTGTCCAAGCCCTTAACAATCTTATATGTTTCAATAGAGTATGCCCTCTCATCCTTCTAAACTCCAGAGTGTACAAGCCCAGCTGCTCCATTCTCTCAGCATATGACAGTCCCGCCATCCCAGGAATTAACCTTGTAAACCTAGCGCTGCACTCCCTCAATAACAAGAATGTCCTTCCTCAAATTAGGGGACCAAAACTGTACACAATACTCCAGGTGTGGTCTCACTAGAACTCTCTGTACAAACTGCAGAAGGACCTCTCTTTGCTCTATATTCGATTCCTCTTGTTATTAAGGCAACACAGTCAAACCCATCGGGTTTTGACCTCCATCGCAAGCAATGGCTAACCCTGAACAGAATCCGCACCCTCCATGCAAGAACAGCACATCACCTGCATAAATGGGTGATGACAGACAGCTCCTGCTTGCGACTGCTGACATCCAGACCAGACCCATCCCACACATGGTGAATGACTGCCTACTGAGGCTTTTCCCTGGGGGCATCAAAGCCCATCCACCAGTAACTGACAAAGATCCTACAGCGAGGAAGATGGTCAACTCGACGAAAAAAGACGTAGTACGGTCATGGGCAGATTCATGGGTAATTTTCGGCCCCATTTCCGTATACCGGCTTCCGCACCAAAGATCCCACAGCGGAGCAGAGATAACTAGTGCGGAGCGGAGGAACGGAAGCCGGTTACGGAAACATCCTCGTAAAAATAATATAAGTTATTTGGTAAAAATCTTCTCCTCATTTTCAGAATTTTCATTTATTAACACAAACTGTTCCCGCCGCAACGTTGATTGCACTGCGAGTCGGGTCGGGTCGGGTCGGGGTTACTGAAATGGATGAAAAAAAGGGCCCACGTTGCGCTCCGTTGCGTACTACACGTCAGCCCATTGCATTTAGGAGGAGTGGTCTATCTTGCTCTGCTATAGGATCTTTGGTAACTGATGCTGTCCTGGCCTGGATGTCTACCCTTGATCTACAACTATAGGCTGTGCACGCCAGACGCAAGAAAAAAGATGTTTAGTATTTGTCTGTGAGTGTTAATTATAGATTTCCCGTCCCTCTGCAGCACGATTTCAGGCTATCAACTTTCATTCCGATCTCATTCTCCTCCCAGAGTCAGATTTTGGGAGTCAAGTCGGGGTCAAGTTTCGTTGTCATCTGCACAGTAAATATCACCAGCAACTCGTACTGGGCCACTCCCCTTAACGCAGGTCACGGGGAGAAGGTACAAACTCCGGACAGACAGCGCCCCGCAGTCAGGATCGAACCCGGGTCTGCAGGTGCTGCATTTCGCTGTAAGGCAGCAACTCTACTCACTGGGCCACCGTGAACGCCCACTATGCTTCTTAGATGGGGCATGGACATGATGGGCCAAAGGGCCTGTTTCTGTAGTGCATGATCTTATGTGGTTGGTATTTTGGAGATACTCCAGGAATAAAACAGAGCCTATGGGATGAAGGAATCAGTGGTGAATTTGAAAGGGGCAGCACGGTGGCACGCAGTCGGTAGAGTTGCTGCCTCACAGCGCCAGAGACCCAGGTTCCATCCTGACTACGGGCGCTGTCTGTACGGAGTTTGCACGTTCTCAGCCCCGTGACCTGCGTGGGTTTTCTCCGGGTGCCCCGGTTTCCTCCCACACTACAAAGATGTGCAGGTTTGTACGTTAATTGGCGTCGGTAAACATTGAGGAAAATTAGTCCCTAGTGTGTGTCGGATAGTGTTAGCGTGGCGAGGAGATCGCTGGTCAGCGCCGACTCGGTGGGCCGGAGGGCCTGTTTCCACGCTGTGTCAATAGACAATAGACAATAGACAATAGCTGCAGGAGTAGGCCATTTGGCCCTTCGAGCCAGCACGCACCGCCATTCAATGTGATCATGGCTGATCATCCCCAATCAGTCACCCCGTTCCTGCCTTCTCCCCCATATCTCCCTGACTTGCTATTTTTAAGCCTTATCTAGCTCTCTCTTGAAAGCATCCAGAGAATCCTCGGCTCGGTTCTAAATGGCTTACCCCTTATTCTTAAACTGTGGCCCCTGGTTCTGGACTTCTCCAACATCGGGAACATGTTTCCTGCCTCTAGCGTGTCCAAGTACTTAACAATCTTATATGTTTCAATAAGATCCCCTCTCAACCTAAACTCCAGAGTGTACAAGCCCAACCGCTCCATTCTCTCAGCATATGACAGTCCCGCCATCCCGGGAATTAACCTTGTAAACCTACGCTGTGTCTCTGAAAACTCACCACTAATAAGAAACAACAGGAAGCAGGCAAGGCAGGAAAAGCACCAGAGTGCAAGGAAGAGCAGGGACCACTCCC
The DNA here is from genome assembly GCA_038087875.1 of Malacoraja senta. Classification (NCBI taxonomy): domain Eukaryota; kingdom Metazoa; phylum Chordata; class Chondrichthyes; order Rajiformes; family Rajidae; genus Malacoraja; species Malacoraja senta. The sequence goes on from CM075988.1 coordinate 15,570, forward strand.
ACCACATAAGAATAACACTGCTGGCCAACGTTGGGAAATGGTTGGCAGCTGAGGTCAGAGGTCAACCTCATCAATTCAATATGTCAGATAGGCCAGCACGGTGGTGCAGCGGTATAGTTGCTGCCTCACAGCGCCAGAGACCCCAGTTCGATCCTGACCATGAGTACTGTCTGTACAGAGTCTGTACGTTCTCCCCGTAAGGCAGGGACTATCGCATACATCAGGGGGGGGGCGGCAACCTTGTTCTGGTGGCCAGAACCCATGTCTGTGAGCGGATGGCGGGCCACAACTATCGCCATAGTTAATAAATGGAGTTAATAGACAATAGACAATAGGTGCAGGAGTCGGCCAATCGGCCCTTCGAGCCAGCACCGCCATTCAATGTGATCATGGCTGATCATCCCCAATCAGTACCCCGTTCCTGCCTTCTCCCCCATATCCCCTGACTCCACTATCTTTAAGAGCCCTATCTAGCTCTCTCTTAAAAGCATCCAGAGAACCGGCCTCTGTAAGGCAGAGAATTCCACAGACTAATAATACACACTAAACTAAATTAGTAATTAGTAATAATATTAATAATACATTAATTAGCAAATAATATGTGACATGTTTGTGGCTGCAGGAGTCAGTACTTTAGAAGGCTATCCTAAGAAATCATATGTATAAATTCATCTGCAGGATAAATGAGTCTAAAAATGTAATTATTGTGGCCTTGTCACACATAAGGTTTAGCACTACACGCTACAGTGGAGACGCTGGTATCGTTGCCTCGTTGTAGGACATTGATTTTTCTTTTTATTATGGATTTTAATTCATGTATTCTATTGTTTTTTAAATATATAATTGATCATGCTTTTATAGTGATATACTAAGATTGCCATAGAGGGAGTGCAGAGAAGGTTCACCAGACTGATTCCTGGGATGTCAGGACTTTCATATGAAGAAAGACTGGATAGACTTGGTTTATACTCGCTAGAATTTAGGAGATTGAGAGGGGATCTTATAGAAACTTACAAAATTCTTAAGGGGTTGGACAGGCTAGATGCAGGAAGATTGCTCCCGATGTTGGGGAAGTCCAGGACAAGGGGTCACAGCTTAAGGATAAGGGGGAAATCCTTTAAAACCGAGATGAGAAGAACTTTTTTCACACAGAGAGTGGTGAATCTCTGGAACTCTCTGCCACAGAGGGTAGTTGAGGCCAGTTCATTGGCTATATTTAAGAGGGAGTTAGATGTGGCCCTTGTGGCTGAAGGGATCAGGGGGTATGGAGAGAAGGCAGGTACGGGATACTGAGTTGGATGATCAGCCATGATCATATTGAATGGCGGTGCAGGCTCGAAGGCCGAATGGCCTACTCCTGCACCTAATTTCTATGTTTCTTATGTTTCTATATGTATTTTATGTTTTTTTTATATGCAATGTATTTTTATGTAAAGTTGTCCCTTGACTGGACCTTGAGACTGAAATACAGATTTTTTTTTTTAAACATAAATTAGTAATAATACGGACTGACTAGTGTGACACTTGGTGTTGTTTTTCGCATTAGTTTTTCACGTATTTTTCAATTCGTTTTCTGCAGTTCCCAGACCCCTCGCGTCCCTGCCACTTGCTGTAGGGCCCACGTTGGAGCAGTAGGCCCAGCACTCCAGGCAGCCCAGCTCCAGACGGCAATCCCAGGTGAGGCATCGCTCCGCTCCGCAAAGTATCCTGCGCTGCGCCGCCGCTGCTGGAGCTCTGGTTCGGGTCCACTGGCAGGAAAGGCCGCGCCAATCCAGTTGGTAGGGGGGGGGGGGGGGGGGGGGGCGAGGACGCGACTCGGAGAAATAGTTGCATCCTCGCCAGGAGGTGACTGGGAGACGGTTTCCCCATGACCCTACCCCCCCCCCACTCCCCCACATAGAAAAACTAAAGAAACCTCCTCAACATACTTTAAACAAAATAAAAAATAAAAAAAAGATGGAAAAAAACAGACAGACTGCAGGCAGCCTTCATGCGGCGCCCCTAGTGGCCACCGAGGCCGACTTCCGAGGCTGGTATCGACCCACCCCCCCCCCCCCCCAGGCCGAGACCGTGACCTCTGTCTGTCCGGCAAAGCGAATAACCCAGCAAGGCTCCGGAACCAAGGGTGCCGGATAATCGGTGGAGGAACCGTATCTGCCTCCACCACCACCACTGGTCATTCATTCCATTCCCCCACTACTTTCAGTCTCATTCTCACCTTCTAGCTATCTCCTCCAGTGTTGGATTTTTCCACCCTGGTTTTGCATGCTACCCAAAACAGATCAGATATACCAAAGATCCACACAAAAATGCTGGAGTTGTACAGAGTCCCTAGTGAGACCACACCTGGAGTATTGTGTGCAGTTTTGGTCCCCTAGTTTGAGGAAGGACATCCTTGCTATTGAGGGAGTGCAGCGTAGGTTTGCAAGGCTAATTCCCGGGATGGCAGGACTGTCATATGTTGATAGAATGGAGCGGCTGGGCTCGTATACTCTGGAATTTAGAATGATGAGAGGGGATCTTATGAAACATGTAAGATTATTAAGGGTTTGGGCATCTAGAGGGAGGAAACATGTTCCCGATGTTGGGGGGAGTCCAGAACCAGGGGCCACAGTTTAAAAATAAGGGGTAAGCCATTTAGAACGGAAATGAGGAAACACTTTTTCACACAGAGGGTTATAAATCTGTCTCAGAAGGCGGTGGAGGCCAATTCTCTGGATGCTTTCAAGAGAGAGCTAGATAGGGTTCTTAAGAATAGTGGAGTCAGGGATATGGGGAGAAGGCAGGAACGGGGTACTGATTGGGGATGATCAGCCACGATCACATTGAATGGCGGTGCTGGCTCGAAGGGCCGAATGGCCTACTCCTGCACCTATTTTCTATTCTCTATTGTCTATTGTAACTCAGCGGGACAGGCAGCTTCTCTTGAGAGAAGGAATGGATGACGTTTCGGGTCGAGACCCTTATTCAGACTGAGAGCCAGGAGAGAAGGAGACACAGAGGTATGGAAGGGTAAGGTGTGAGAACAAGAGATCAAAGGGGACAAAAATCAAGGAAAATGTAGAATAGATCATTATTCACCAGGACAAGGTGACAACGAAGTATACAATAGACAATAGATGCAATATACAACATGCATAAATCAGTTCAAACTCAAGCACCATAGAGAGAGCTAAGGGGAAGAGACAGAATGCAGAATGTATGGACTACAGTATAGACTTGAGAATATACAGACCAGCTCAGTGGCACCTCACAGCGCCAGAGACCCAGGTTCGATCCTGACTAGGGAGTTTGCACGTTTCTCCCCGTGACCCGTGTGGGTTTTCTCCGGGTGCTCCGGTTTCCTCCCACACTCCAATGACGTGCAGATTAATTAGCTTCGGTAAAAAGATTGAAATGCCCCTAGTGTGTGTAGGATGGTGTTAGTGTGCGGGGATCGCTGGTCGGCACGGACTCGGTGGGCTGAAGGGCCTGTTTCCGCACTGTATCTCTAAACTATAAATCAACTAAAGATCATAGACCAGAATATACAGACTGTAGACTTTAGACTTTGTCTTATTATGGTTGCCTATTATTATGATTATTAATTGGGTGCATTATTGATTATTGTGCAATTATCTGTGTGTTTTTGCTTTTACAAGCCTCTCAGAACCAGGGAGTTCCATTATTCCATTGGGTAGACGCACAGAGTCTCTTGCCCAGAGTAGGGGAATCGAGGACCAGAGGACATGGGTTTAAGGTGAGGGGGGGAAAGATTTAATATAAGATTCTGAGGAGTAACGTTTACACACAGAGGGTGGTGGGTGTATGGAACAAGCTGCCAGAGGAGGTAGTTGAGGCTGGGACTATCACAACATTAAGAAACTGTTAGACATGTACGTGGATAGGACAGGTTTAGAGGGGTATGGGCCAAACGCAGGCAGGTGGGACTAGTGTAGATGGGGCATGTTGGCCGGTGTGGGCAAGTTGGGCCGAAGGGCCTGTTTCCATGTTGTGTGACTCTATGAGTCTATTGTCGGTAACTCATGGCAAAGAAACAGTCCTGACTCATCATTTAACAACTACTGGCTTTTAGAGAAACTGCAAATCACGTCTCTATATATGGAAGTAAGAGGGAATGGTGTTCCTGCCTTCCGATCCCAGGAACAGGATACTGATCTCAACGTCTGGCACCCCTCACTGTAAATCCACGCAAAGGGAACTTCTGCAGTTACGTGGAGCAAGGAACAGCAGATGCTGGTTTACACCGAAGATAGACACAAAATGCTGGAGTAACTCTATCAGCCATGATCACATTGAATGAATGGATGAATAAGTTTATAGACAATAGACAATAGGTGCAGGAGTAGGCCATTCGGCCCCTCGAGCCAGCACCGCCATTCAATGTGATCATGGCTGATCATCCCCAATCAGTACCCCATTCCTGCCTTCTCCACATATCCCCTGACTCCGTTATACATAGATACATAGATACATAGAAATTAGGTGCAGGAGTAGGCCATTCGGCCCTTCGAGCCTGCACCGCCATTCAATACGATCATGGCTGATCATCCAACTCAGTATCCCGTACCTGCCTTCTCTCCATACCCCCTGATCCCTTTAGCCACAAGGGCCACATCTAATTCCCTCTTAAATATAGCCAATGAACTGGCCTCAACTACCCTCTGTGGCAGAGAGTTCCAGAGATTCACCACTCTCTGTGTGAAAATCTTTATCTTTAAGAGCCCTATCTAGCTTGGCCAAGAATTCACATACAAGGAATTTGCCTTGGTGCTCCGCCCGCAAGTGACAACATGACATACAGTGACAGTTAGGAATGACACATAAAAAACATTAAACATTAATAATAAAACATTATTGATTAAACATGTGAATTAAATCAAATTGAATGGCAGTGCTGGCTCGAAGGGCCGAATGGTCCACTCCTGCACCTATTTTCTATGTTTCTATGAGGCTGTGGAATGGCATTCCATTCCCCACAACTTTCAGTCTCCCTTGTACCTATCTTAAAGATAGAGGAGTCAGGAGATATGGGGAGAAGGCAGGAACGGGGTACTGATTGTGGATGATCAGCCATGATCGCTTTGAATGGCGGTGCTGGATCGAAGGGCCGAATGGCCTACTCCTGCACCTATTGTCTATTGTCTATTGTCTACCTTGTACCTTCCGAAGAGCCCACCGGAAGCCCAACTACACAGGTAGTTGGACAATTTTATACAGGACTATTTTTTTACATTTATTAAATGTAGAAAATATCACCTCTCACCTTCTCGGTATCTCTCTGGTTTGGGACATTTCCACCCTGGTTTTGCATGCTGCCCAAACAGATCAGATATACCAAAGATACACACAAAATACTGGTGACTCAGCGGGACAGGCAGCATCTCTGGAGAGAAGGAACGGGTGACGTTTCAGGTCGAGACCCTTGCTATTGACGGAGTGCAGCGTAGGTTTACAAGGTTAATTCCCGGGATGGCGGGACTGTCATATGCTGAGAGAATGGAGCGGCTGGGCTTGTACACTCTGGAGTTAAGAAGGATGAGAGGGGATCTTATTGAAACATATAAGATCATTAAGGGTTTGGACACGCTGGAGGCAGGAAACATGTTCCCGATGTTGGGGGAGTCCAGAACAGGGGCCACAGTTTAAGAATAAGGGGTAAGCAATTTAGAACGGAGACGAAGAAACACATTTTCCACACAGAGAGTTGTGAGTCTGTGGAATTCTCTGAAGGCGGTGGAGCCAGGTTCTCTGGATACTTTCAAGAGAGAGCTAGATAAGGCTCTTAAAGATAGTGGAGTCAGGGGATATGGGGAGAAGGCAGGAACGGGGTACTGATTGGGGATGATCAGCCATGATCACATTGAATGGCGCTGCTGGCTCGAAGGGCCGAATGGCCTAGTCCTGCACCTATTGTCTATTGTGTAAGTGGGACAGGGAGCTTTAGCTGCCCAAGTGAAATCTGTGGAGTGATGGAGGGGAGGGAGGGGGAGCACCAGAGAGTATACCTTGGTCAGCATGGCCGTTGGGCCGAAGGGCCTGTTTTTCTGCTGCATGACACTATGGTAAACATTGCCCAGTCTTTTCACACTATTTATTATGTTTAGTGCAAGATAAAGTCTAGTAAAGTCCGATTAGAGACAGCCCGAGTGTCTACAATGAGGTTGATGGTAGCTCTCTAGTTGGTGAGAGGACGGTTCAGTTGCCTGATAACAGCCGGGGAAGAAACTGTCCCTGAATCTGGAGGTGTGCGTTTTCACACTTCTGTACCTCTTGTCTGATGGGAGAGGGGAGAAGACTGGTCCCACACCTGTACGTCTCTGGAGTATGTGGGAGGAAACCGGAGCACCCGGGGGAAACCCACGCGGTCACAGAGAGAACGTACAAATTCTGTTTAGTTTCGTAAGGTGAAACCTGCACAAGTTGTTGACGATAGACATCAAATGCTGGAGTAACTCAGCGGGACAGGCAGCATCTCCGGAGGTGACGTTTCGGGTCGAGACCCTTCTTCACACCCGAGTCTGCCTGACCCGCCGAGTTACTCCAGCATTTTGTGTCTATCTTCGATGTAAAAATAAAAACTGCGTCTGCAGTTCCTTCCTGCACAAGGCATCGGAGGGACAGCCTGTCAGACTCTGCGGTTTTAGAAAGGTTTTTACTGGAGTTCCAGTCTAGCTGGTGAAGTTATATGTTTCGTTAATCCAATACAATAGACAATGGGTGCAGGAGTAGGCCATTCGGCAATTCGAGCCAGCACCAACATTCAATGTGATCATGGCTGATCATCCCCAATCAGTACCCCGTTCCTGCCTTCTCCCCATATCCCCTGTCTCTGCTATCTTTAAGAGCCCTATCAAGCTCTCTCTTGAAAGTATCCAGAGAACCGGCCTCCACCGCCCTCTGAGGCAGAGAATTCCACAGACTCACAACTCTCTGTGTGAAAAGTTTCCTCATCTCCGTTCTAAATGGCTGACCCCTTATTCTTAAACTGTGGCCCCTGGTTCTGGACTCCCTCAACATCGGGAACATGTTTCCTGCCTCTAGCGTGTCCAACCCCTTTATAATCTTATATGTTTCAATAAGATATCCTCTCATCCTTCTAAACTCCAGAGTGTACAAGCCCAGCCGCTCCATGCTCTCAGCATATGACAGTCCTGCCATCCTGGGAATTAACCCTGTAAACCTACACTGCACTCCCTCAATAGCAAGAATGTCCTTCCTCAAATTAGGGGACCAAAACTACACACAATACTCCAGGTGTGGTCTCACTAGGGCTCTGTACAACTGCAGAAACATAGAAACATAGAAATTAGGTGCAGGAGTAGGCCATTCGGCCCTTCGAGCCTGCACCGCCATTCAATATGATCATGGAAGACGAAGGACCTCTTTGCTCCTATACTCAACTCCTTCTCGTTATAAAGGGCAACATGCCATTCGCTTTCTTCACTGCCTGCTGTACCTGCATCCTTACTTTCATTGACTGATGAACAAGGACCCCCAGATCCCGTCACTGGAGGAAACCGGAGCAGCCGGGGAAAACCCACGCGGTCACAGGGAGAACGTACAAATTCCGTTTAGTTTCGTAAGGTTAAACCTGCACAAGTTGTTGACGATAGACATCAAATGCTGGAGTAACTCAGCGGGACAGGCAGCATCTCTGGAGGGAAGGAATGGGTGGACGTTTCGGGTCGAGACCCTTCTTCAGACCCGAGTCTGCCTGAGCCGCCGAGTTACTCCAGCCTTTTGTGTCTATCTTCGATGTAAAAATGAAAACTGCAGTTCCTTCCTGCACAAGGCATCGGAGGGACAGCCTGTCAGACTCTGCGGTTTTAGAAAGTTTTTTTTACTAGAGTTCCAGCCTGGCTGGTGGAGTAATAAGTTCCGTTAATCCAATGCTGGAGCAGTGTGTGGCTCTTGCCCCTGCGTCTACTCACCTTTGAAGCTGAGAGTAGCGACGGGATCACTCTGCCTGCTCCCCTTCTCCACATTGGGAAGGTTCCTGGCTGCGTACAGCAGGCACTGCAACATGCTTCAACCCGACCAGAGACCAAGTTGGCAGAAAAATAATAGACCACACACACACACACACACACAAGCAATACACACACGCACACACAAGCAATACACACACACACACACACACACAGTGAGCGAGGTATTGGAACTTAACCCTGAGACAGTCAGTCTGAGAAGTAACACACGCTCACTGCTAATTCTTCTCTCTCCCAAAGGAAATGACAATCCAAACTCCTCCCAAACCGAGGACAAGCTCGGGGGAAAGCTAAAATATCTTTGCTTTAACCTTGAGGCTCCTGACGTGAGTCAGAACAAAGAGCCGCAGCCAAATCTGCTCAAGACAGACACAACAAGTGCCCGGAGTGACTCAGGCAGTGACAGGCAGCAGCATCTCTGGAGAGAAGGAATGGGTGACGTTTCGGGTCGAGACTCCTCCAGTGTATTGTGCCCACCCGTTCCTTTCTCTCCAGAGACGCTGCCTGGCCCCGCTGAGTCAACGCCCAGCATTTTGTGTCTATCTCTGGTGTAAACCAGCGTCTGCAGTTCCTTCCTACACACCCTCCTCAAGGTTCTGCCTTGAGATGCAAGACATGCAACACTTGTCCCCTTCACCTCCCCCCTCTACTCCATTCAAGGACCCAAGCAGTCGTTCCAGGTGCGACAGAGGTTCACCTGCATCTCCTCCAACCTCATCTATTGCATTCGCTGCTCTAGATGCCAGCTGATCTACATTGGTGAGACCAAGCGGAGGCTTGGTGATCGTTTCGCCGAACACCTCCGGTCGGTCCGCAATAACCAACCTGAACTCCCGGTGGCTCAGCACTTCAACTCCCCCTCCCATTCCGTATCTGACCTCTCTGTCCTGGGTCTCCTCCATGGCCACAGCGAGCAGCACCGTAAATTGGAGGAAATGCACCTCATATTCCGCTTGGGCAGTCTACATCCTGGGGGTTTGAACATTGAATTCTCCCAATTCTGCTAGCCCTTGCTGTCCCCTCCCCTTCATCAGCCATCTGGTTGTCTCCTCCCCTCCCCCAGCCCTCGGGCTCCTCTTCCGCCTTTTTCCTTTTTTCCTTTCTTCTCCCCACCCCCTATCAGTCTGAAGAAGGGTTTCGGCCCGAAACGTTGCCTATTTCCTTCGCTCCATAGATGCTGCTGCTGCACCCGCTGAGTTTCTCCAGCATTTTTGTGTACCTCCTCAAGGTTCAGTTCAGTCCAGGTTAGCTTATTGTCACGTGTACCGAGGTACAGAGAAACGCTTTGTGGTGCTCTGAGTGAAAAGCTCTGTGTCTCCAAAGTGCGGTCACGGATGGCGCAGCGGGTAGAGTTGCTGCCTCACGGCGCCAGAGGCCCCAGGGTTCGATCCTGACTACGGGCGCCGTCTGTACGGAGTTTGCACGTTCTCCCCGTGACCTGCGTGGCTTTTCTCCGGGTGCTCCGGTTTCCTCCCACACTCCAAAGAGGTGCAGGTTTGTAGGTTTAATTGGCTTCGGTAAGTTAGAAAGTTATCCCGAGTGTGTGCAGGGTAGCGCTAGTGTACGGGGTGATCGCTGGTCGGTGCGGACTCGGTGGGCCGAAGGGCCTGTTCCCACGATGTATCTCCCAGTCTCAAGTCTAAAGATGCTATCTGATGTGCTGGAACAGGCGTGGCTCGTACGAATTAGAGCACGGCTTTGATAATGGTAACAAATTCTTACCACCGGGTGGCGTTGCGATGGCAGCCTCGCCTACAGTCTGTCTGTCTTTTTTGTCTTTTTTTTTAGTGTGTTTAGTGTGGGGGAGGGGGTCGGGGGAAACCTTTTTCAATCTCTCACCTCTCCAGAGATGCGATTGTTTTCCGGGTGGTATCTCCGGTCGCTCTGCGGCCTAACATCGTGGAGCTGGAGGCCTGGCTCGGGACTGACGTTGAGCCCCACCGCGGGGCCGTGGACTTACCATCAGAGCCTGCGGTCCCTTGCCTGGGATCCACGCTCCAACCGCGACCTGCGGACTTTAACGTCAAGGAGCTCGCAGTCTCGGGTTGAGACCGACGTGGGGAAGCTCCAAAAGCCACACAACGTTTGACTGGCCCCGACCCGGGGTAGATCGCCCGGCGCGAGGGAGCTGAGATTCCCCCCCCCCCCCTTGGCTAATAAAGTATGATTCTGATTCAAACGTGGCGCCTCTCGCATGCAGACTGAGTGGACTATTTCTGCTAATCGAGAATCAGGTGGTCTGCCAATACTCTGCTGGACTGTTTGTATGGAAAAGGAATTTCACTGTTTTAGTTTAGTTTAGCTTACAGATACAGCGCGAAAACAGGCCCTTCAGCCCACCGAGTCCGCGCCGACCAGCGATCCCCGCACGTTATCACTATCCTACACACACCGGGGACAATTTACACTTCAACCAAACCTGCACGTCTTTGGAGTGTGGGAGGAAACCGGAGCACCCAGAGAAAACCCACGCAGGTCACGGGGAGAACGTGCAAACTCCGTACAGACAGCACCCGTAGTCGGGATCGAACACGGGTCTCCGGCGCTGTGAGGCAGCAACTCTACCGCTGCGCCATTGTGATTTCCCGCTTACGTGGAAGGCAGCATCTGCAGTTCTTTGCTTCTATGCAGAACAAAACAGCACAGAAACAGGCCCTTCAGCCCATGATGTCTGTGCCCAATATGATGCTATGACAACTCTTACAATAGACAATAGGTGCAGGAGTAGGCCATTCAGCCCTTCGAGCCAGCACCGCCATTCAATGTGATCATGGCTGATCTAAGAGCTCTATCCAGCTCTCTTTTGAATGCATCCAGTGAATCGGCCTCCAAAGCTAATGGCATGTTGGCCTTCATATCAAAAGGAGTTGAGTATAGGAGCAAAGGAGTGTAGGTCCCTTAATTTGTAGAAGGACATTCTTGCTATTGAGGGAGTGCAGCGTAGGTTCACAAGGTTAATTCCCGGGATGGCGTGAAAAACGTGTTTCCCGGAAAAACATTTGGACAGGTACATGGAAAGGACAGGTTTGGTGGGATATGGGCCAAACGCAGGCAGGTGGGACTAGTGTAGATAAGATATTGTTGGCCGGTGTGGGCAAGTTGGGCCGAAGGGCCTGTTTCCACGCTGTATCACTCTATGACTCATACTCTGTGACTTGATCCATTCTGTCTCTTACTTCCTATTTCCTAGTTCTGTGTTTTTTGTTTCATTCCTGGTACTGTAATTAGAAACTCATCAGGTGGTCACTCCAAACGAGTATGACTGTCCTCTTTTGGGTCAACGCCTGTGCGTGAATTTGTTTAACGTGGGGAGACTGGTGCTCAGACAGCCACCCCACGGTCCTTGACAGATCTGGGTCAGGATCCAGTGGCATGGAGTCCAAGACGACCGGAGACCCTTTTCTGCTGCAGCCTTCATCCGCCTTCCCAGCCGTTGTGCCGCTCCACTAAGGGCAGCCATCGTCCTCCGCCTGTTCCACCGTTGAGGTCTTGGTTGGATTGCTCTTTGTCAGAGACCTCCCCCTCGACCTTACCGCCATGGGTGGCCCTACCAGGAGCATAGCTCCAGACGGCATCGCTCTCAGGATCTCAGGAAGCACACGAGCTTCTCCACCACTACAAGTGCCTTTCAGAATGGCAGGCAGTGACTAGTGGGGTACCGCAAGGCTCGGCGCTGGGACCGCAGCTATTTACAATATACATCAATGATTTGGATGAAGGGATTCAAAGTAACATTAGCAAATTTGCAGATGACACAAAGCTGGGTGACAGTGTGAACTGTGAGGAGGATGCCATGAGAATGCAGGGTGACTTGGACAGGTTGGGGGAGTGGGCAGATAATAATAATAATAATTCATTTTATTTACTGGCGCCTTTCTAAGACCCAAGGACACCTTACAAGGCATAGAATCACAGAAATACAAAACACATAATCGGAAAAAATTAAATATAAAAAATAAAAATTAAATTTTTTTTTTTTTTAAATGCATGGCAGATGAAGTTTAATGCGGATAAATGTGAGGTTATCCACTTTGGAAGCAAAAACAGGAAGGCCGATTACTATCTAAATGGTATCAAGTTGGGAAAAGGGGAAGTACAACGGGATCTGGGGGTCCTTGTTCATCAGTCAATGAAAGTAAGCATGCAGGTACAGCAGGCAGTGAAGAAAGTGAATGGCATGTTGGCCTTTATAACAAGAGGAGTCGAGTATAGGAGCAAAGAGGTCCTTCTGCAGTTGTACAGAGCCCCAGTGAGACCACACCTGGAGTATTGTGTGCAGTTTTGGTCCCCTAATTTGAGGAAGGACATTCTTGCTATTGAGGGAGTGCAGCGTAGGTTTACAAGGTTAATTCCCGGGATGGCGGGACTATCATATGCTGAGAGAATGGAGCAGCTGGGCTTGTACACTCTGGAGTTTAGAAGGATGAGAGGGAATTTTATTGAACCACATAAGATTGTTAAGGGTTTGGACACGCTAGAGGCAGGAAACATGTTCCCGATGTTGGGGGAGTCCAGAACCAGGGGCCACAGTTTAAGAATAAGGGGTAAGCCATTTAGAGCGGAGACGAGGAAACACTTTTTCTCACAGAGAGTGGTGAGTCTGTGGAATTCTCTGCCTCAGAGGGCGGTGGAGGCAGGTTCTCTGGATACTTTCAAGAGAGAGCTGGATAGGGCTCTTAAAAATAGCGGAGTCAGGGGATATGGGGAGAAGGCAGGAACGGGGTACTGATTGGGGATGATCAGCCATGATCACATTGAATGGCGGTGCTGGCTCGAAGGGCCGAATGGCCGGCTCCTGCACCTATTGTCTATTGTCTATTGTCTGTTGACAATCCACGGAGAATTCTAGGTTGTCAATGGTCTGACTTTGTGATTGCTGGTTCCCTTAATGCTGGGGTAGATTATAATTCCACTTGGGTAGCTTATAACTCCACGGCATCAACATTCAACTCCGCAATTATAGGCAACATCTCAACCACCACCTCCACCCCGCCCCCCACCCAAGCCGTCCCCCCCACCCCCCTCCGTGGCCCAGCTGGACACACCCATTACTCTCCCCCATCCCCCCATTCCACCGATACATTCCTTCCTCTGGCTTCACAATTTGCAACTCTTCAATCCATATCTCACACCGTTTGACTTTTCATCTCTGGCTTTCATCCAACCATCTGCCTATCAAACAAAATACGCTCGCCTGAATCCAGCAGTCGCCTGTGTAGGAAAGAACTGCAGGTGCTGGCTTATACTTAAGATAGACACAAAGTGCTGGAGTAACTCGGCAGGTCTTGCAGCGTCTCAGGAGAAAAAGGATGGGTGACGTATCGGGTCAGAACACTTCTTCAGTCGCCAATCCTTTTTCTCCACAGATGCTGCCTGACCCGCTGAGTTACTCCAGCACTCTGTGAAACGTCACCTATCCATGTTCTCCACAGATGCTGCCTGACCCGCTGAGTTACTCCAGCACTCTGTGAAACGTCACCTATCCATGTTCCGGCAGCATCTATGGAGCGAAGGAAATAGGCAACGTTTCGGCCCGAAACCCTTCCGGGTTTCGGGCCGAAACGCTGAAGGAAATAGGCAACGTTTCGGGCCCATTTCCTTCGTTGCCCAAGGTTGCCCATTTCCTTCGCTCCACAGATGCTGCCTGACCCGCTGAGTTACTCCAGCACTCTGTGAAACGTCACCTATCCATGTTCTCCACAGATGCTGCCTGACCAGTATAGGAGCAGGGAGGTTCTACTGCAGTTGTACAGGGTCTTGGTGAGACCACACCTGGAGTATTGCGTACAGTTTTGGTCTCCTAATCTGAGGAAGGACATTCTTGCCATTGAGGGAGTGCAGAGAAGGTTCACCAGACTGATTCCTGGGATGTCAGGACTTTCATATGAAGAAAGACTGGATAGACTTGGCTTATACTCGCTAGAATTTAGGAGATTGAGAGGGGATCTTATAGAAACGTACAAAATTCTTATGGGGTTGGACAGGCTAGATGCAGGAAGATTGTTCCCGATGTTGGGGAAGTCCAGGACAAGGGGTCACAGCTTAAGGATAAGGGGGAAATCCTTTAAGACCGAGATGAGGAAAAACTTTTTCACACAGATAGTGGTGAATCTCTGGAACTCTCTGCCGCAGAGGGTAGTTGAGGCCAGTTCATTGGCTATATTTAAGAGGGAGTTAGATGTGGCCCTTGTGGCTAAGGGGATCAGGGGGTATGGAGAGAAGGCAGGTACGGGATACTGAGTTGGATGATCAGCCATGATCATATTGAATGGCGGTGCAGGCTCGAAGGGCCGAATGGCCTACTCCTGCACCTATTTTCTATGTATCTATGTATCTATGACCCGCTGAGTTACTCCAGCACTCTGTGAAACGTCACCTATCCATGTTCTCCACAGATGCTGCCTGACCCGCTGAGTTACTCCAGCACTCTGTGTCTTTGTCTTGTAAACCTGCATCTGCAGGGTGAATGCGTGGAAACTTTGACCATTGAAGCAGTATGAGCTACATCGGGAGAGCGTTGATCGGGCTGGGACCCTGTTCCCTGGAGCGCAGGAAGGTCCGATTGAGATGTATAAACTCATCAGAGAAATAGATCAAGTAAACATCTCTTGCCCAGAGTAGGGGAATCAAGAACCAGAGGACATAGGTTTAAGGTGAGAGGGAGAGATTTAATAGGAACCTGAGGGGTAACTTTTTCACACAAAGTTTAGTTTAGTTTATTGTCACGTGCACCGAGATAGAGTGAAAAAGCATTTGTCGCGTCAACGGAAAGACAATAGGCAATAGACAATAGGTGCAGGAGTAGGCCATTCGGCCCTTTGAGCCAGCACCGCCATTCAATGTGATCATGGCTGATCATCCCCAATCAGTACCCCATTCCTGCCTTCTCCCCACATCCCCGGACTCCGCTATTTTTAAGAGCCCTATCTAGCTCTCTGTTGAAAGCATCCAGAGAACCCGCCTCCGCCGCCCTCTGAGGCAGAGAATTCCACAGACACATACAATACATGTATGGAATGAATTGCCAGAGGAGGTAGTTGAGGCAGGGAAGTTGAAGAAACAATTAGACAGGTACATGGATAGGACAGGTTTAGAGGGATATGGGCCAAACGCAGGCAGTTGGGACCAGTGTAGCTGGGACATGTTGGTCGGTGTGGGCAAGTTGGGCCGGAGGGCCTGTTTCCACGCTGTTATCACTCCATGACTCTAAGAACCAGTGGACATAGACTTAACCCAATCGATCAAATCAAAAGGAAAAATCATCTTAAGATGAGAGATCAAAGGAGATTGCCACTAATTAGCAGTGAAAAAATAGATCCTTAATTACAACTTTTAGATGAGGTCAACATGGTGACTGCACAAAGATTTTCTCCTGACCTCAGATGGGTTTCAAGACAATTCAGGGTCGGCACGGTGGTGCAGCGGTAGAGTTGCTGCCTCACAGCACCAGAGACCCGGGTTCCATCCTGACCACGGGTGCTGTCTGTACGGAGTTTGTACGTTCTCCCCGTGGCCGCCTGCGTGGGTTTTCTCCCGGGTGCTCCAGTTTTCTCCCACATTCCAAAGACGTACAGATTTGTAGGTTAATTGGCTTCTGTACGTTTTTTTTTTAATTTTAGTTGAGTTGATTGTCACGTGTACCGAGGTTACAGTGAAAAGCTTTTGCTGTGTGCTATCCAGTCAGTGGAAAGACAATACATGATTACAATCATTGTCCTATCTGGGGCACATGACAATAAACCCTCTTGACGACTTGCCATTTACAGTGTACAGATATATGATAAAGGGAATAACGTTTAGCGCGAGGTAAAGCCGGTAAAGTCCGATCAAGGATAGTCCGAGGGTCACCAATGAGGTAGATGGTACATCAGAATCAGAATCAGAATCAGATTTTATTCGCCAAGTTTGTTTTGCAACATACGAGGACTTTCACATTGCAAATTGTCCCTAGTGTGTAGGATAGTGATATAAAGGCCTGTCTCACGAGTCTGCGGTCATTGACGGCGAAACGGGAAGAATCTGCCGCCATAGACCGCGCACTCGTGAGAACGCACAATTCCGGGGCCGTGCGGCGGTGTTCCCAACACTGCACGGTGCTAAAATAAAACCTACACTGTTGAAAAATATTTTCCTACCACACAACCTCCACCAGTGATGCACGAGTGCGGCACGGCCACCCGCACGGGCCGCCGCCAGTGTGGCTCGAGCGCCGTGCGTCAAACTTGCACCGCCACAGCCTCCGCCAGTGAGGCACGTGTGCGGCACGGCCGCAGGCACAACCACCGCTACAGCGCCGCGATCAGGACGGCCGCCGCCACAGCCTCCGCTCGTGAGTCACGTGCGGCGGGCCGACGTCATCGCAGTCGGCCCGCCCTTTTTTTAACTTACCGCAAGCACGTGGGACCCGCCGTATTTGAATCACTCGGCCCCCGCGCAGCATCCATGCGGCGCTCCCGTGGATAGACTCGGCGCTCTCGCCGTTACCGTGCGGTCCACTCCACAGGCGAAGCCGCGCTTCACCGCCGATGACCGCAAACACGTAAGACAGAGCCTTTAGTGTACGAGGTGATCACTGGTCAGCATGGACTCAGTGGGCCGAAGGGCCTATTTCCGCGCTGTATCTCAAATGGCATTGTATCTCCAAAAATCTGGGGCAGACAAATATTGCTGGAGAAACTCAGCGGGTGAGGCAGCATCTATGGGACGAAGGAATAGGTGACGTTTCAGGTTAAGACCCTTCTTCAGACTGATGTGGGGCGAGCGGGAAGAAGAAAGGAAGAGGCGGAGACAGTGGGCTGTGGAGAGCTGGGAAGGGGAGGGGAAAGAGGGAGAAAGCAAGGACTACCTGAAATTGGAGGTCAATGTTCAATTTGGGGATGTCTTTGTAGTCAAAGGTAATTAAATTGATTGAAGACTACAGCGTGGAAACAGGCCCTTCGGCCCATCGAGTCCACGCCTGCTATGATCACTAATTCGCACTAGACTTTTGAAATAGAGCGCAAAAACAGACCTACGAACAGTACACTACACATCACGGACAATTTACAATTTACAGAAGCCAATTAACGTACAAAAAACCTGCACGTCTTTGGAGCGTGGGAGGAAACCGGAGCACCCGGAGAAAACCCACGCAGGTCACGGGGAGGACGTAAAACTCTGCACAGACAGCACCCCAGTCAGGATCGAACCGGGGTCTCCGGTGCTGTGAGGCAGCGACTCTACCACTGCTCCTACCGCGCTGCCACCTACTGGAGTTTATTGTCATGTGTACCAAGGTACAGGAGCAACCGGCGTAAAATCCAATGCGTTCACCGTAGGAAAATACAAACTCCACGCCGACAGCACCCGAGGTCAGGATCGAACCCAGGTCTCTGGCGCTGTGAGGCAGCGACTCTGGTCTGGATGGGTATCTTGCATCTCTTTCCTCACCCCATCTCCATTCTCAGCCAATGCATCAGGGCGGCACGGTGGTGCAGCGGTAGAGTTGCTGCCTCACAGCGACGGACACCCGGGTTCTATCCCGACCACGGGTGCTGTCTGTATGGAGTTTGCACGTTCTCCCCGTGACCTGCGTGGGTTTTCTCCGGGTGCTCCGGTTCCCTCCCACACTCCAAAGACGTGCAGGTTTGCAGGTTAATTGGCTCGTTGTAATTGTAAATTGTCCCTAGTGGGTGTAGGATAGTGTTGGTGTGCGGGGATCGCTGGTCGGTAAGGACCCGGTGGGCCGAAGGGCCTGTTTCCACGCTGTATCTCTAAACTAAACTAAACTAAACTAAACTAAACCAAACTAAATAGTAGGAGGAAGATGAAAGATGCTCATCTAGACAAGTGCTGTTCAATATTCATCCTGATAGCAAGTTTGCGGATGACACAAAGCTGGGTGGCAGTGTGAACTGTGAAGAGGATGTTGGGAGGTTGCAGGGTGACCTGGACAGGTTGAGCGAGTGGGCAGATGCGTGGCAGATGCAGTATAATACAGATAAATGTGAGGTTATCCACTTTGGCGGCAAAAACAAGGGGGCAGATTATTATCTCAATGGGGTTAGGTTAGGTAAGGGGGAGGTGCAGCGAGACCTGGGCGTCCTTGTACACTGGTCACTGAAAGTTGGCGTGCAGGTACAGCAGGCAGTGAAGAAAGCTAATGGAATGTTGGCCTTCATAACAAGAGGATTTCAGTACAGGAGTAAAGAGGTTCTTCTGCAGTTGTATAGGGCTCTGGTGAGACCACATCTGGAGTATCGTGTACAGTTTTGGTCTCCTAATTTGAGGAAGGACATCCTTGTTATTGAGGCAGTGCAGCGTAGGTTCACGAGATTGATCCCTGGGATGGCGGGACTGTCATATGAGGAAAGATTGAAAAGACTAGGCTTGTATTCACTGGAGTTTAGAAGGATGAGGGGGGGGCGTTATAGAAACATATAAAATTATAAAAGGACTGGACAAGCTAGATGCAGGAAATATGTTCCCAATGTTGGGCGAGTCCAGAACCAGGGGCCACAGTCTTAGAATAAAGGGGAGGTCATTTAAGACTGAGGTGAGAAAAAACATTTTCACCCGAAGAGTTGTGAATTTGTGGAATTCCCTGCCACAGAGGGCAGTGGAGGCCAAATCACTGGATGGATTTAAAGAGAGTTAGATAGAGCTCTAGGGGCTAGTGGAATCAAGGGATATGGGGAGAAGGCAGGCACGGGTTATTGATTGGGGACATTCAGCCATTATCACAACGAATGGCGGTGCTGGCTCGAAGGGCCGAATGGCCAACTCCTGCACCTATTTTCTATGTTTCTATGTTTCTATGATATCACGCAGCTCCGCTCTTGCTCCCCCTCCCCCTATTTATAACAAGGACAGTCCCCCTTGTCCTCACCTTCCACCCTATCAGCCGTCACATACAGCATATAATCATCCAACATTTTCGCCACCTCCAACGGGATCCCACCACTGGCCACATCTTCCCATCTCCACCCCTTTCTGCTTTCCGCAGAGACCGTTCCCTCCGCAACTCCCTGGTCAACTTGTCCCTTCCCACCCAAACCACCCCCTCCCCAGGTACTTTTCCCTGCAACCGCAGGAGATACAACACCTGTCCCTTTACCTCCCCCCTCGACTCCATACAAGGACCCAGACGGTCTTTCCAGGTGAGGCAGAGGTTCACCTGCACCTCCTCCAACCTCATCTACTGCATCCGCTGTTCCAGGTGTCAACTTCTCTACATCGGCGAGACCAAGCGCAGGCTTGGCGATCGTTTCGCTGAACACCTCCGCTCAGTCTGCCTTAACCTACCCGATCTCCCGGTTTCTCAGCACTTCAACTCCCCCTCCCATTCCCACACTGACCTTTCTGTCCTGGGCCTCCTCCATTGTCAGAGTGAGGCCCAGCGCAAATTGGAGGAACAGCACCTCATATTTCACTTGGGTAGTTTACACCCCAGCGGTATGAACATGGACTTCTCTAACTTCAAATAGCCCTTGCTTTCCCTCTCTCTCCATCCCCTTCCCCTTCCCAGTTCTCCCACCAGTCTTACTGTCTCCGACTACATTCTATCTCTGTCCCGCCCACTCCCCTGACATCAGTCTGAAGAAGGGTCTCGACCCGAAACATCGGCCATTCCTTCTCTTTGTTCTCCCACCACCCCTCACGGCAGTGAAATCTTTCCATTCCCCTTCTGCCAGCTTCCCCTTTCACAGTGACCTCATCTTCCTCTTATTACAACTCAACACTCATACAACAATCTCACTCCCTCCTAATGCGTTTCCGTTGAGTATTGCGTGCAGTCCAGGCCCCCACACGAGAGGAAGGATGTGGAGGAGGTTTACCAGAAAACCTGAATATAAGATTGATTCTATTTATACCTCGAGCAGCCTCGGCAAGGCCAGCAGCATCATCAAGGACCAGTCGCACCCCGGCCACTCCCTCTTCTCCCCTCTCCCATCGGGCAAAAAGTACAGAAGTGTGAAAACGCACACCTCCAGATTCATAAAAAACATAGACAATAGGTGCAGGAGTAGACCATTCGGCCCTTCGAGCCAGCAACGCCATTCAATATGATCATGGCTGATCATCCCCAATCAGTACCCCCGTTCCTGCTTCTCCCCATATCCCTTGATTCTGTTAGCGCTCAAAGCTAACTCTAAAAACATCCAGTGAATTGGCCTCCACTGCCTTCTGTGGCAGAGAATTCCACAGATTCAAAACTCTCTGGGTGAAAACGTTTTTCCTCATCTCCGTCCTAAATGGCCTACCCCTTATTCTTAAACTGTGGCCCCTGGTTCTTGACTCCCCCAACATCGGGAACATGTTTCCTGCATCTAACCTGTCCAATCCCTTAAGAATTGTATATGTTTCTATAAGATTGCCTCTCATCCTTCCAAATTCCAGTGAATACAAGTCCAGTCGTAGGTTCACAAGGTTAATTCCCGGGATGGCGGGACTGTCATATGATGAAACGGTGGAGCAACTCCAGAGTGTACAAGCCCAGCCGCTCCATTCTCTCAGCATTTGACAGTCCCGCCATCCCGGGAATTAACTAGGCTGGGAGAGGAATGGAGAGAGAGGGAAAGCAAGGGTTAGTTGAAGTTGGAGTCTATTCTACATTTTCCTTGAATTTTTTCCCCTTTAATCTCTCATTTTCACACCTTCCCCTTCCATATCTCTCGTTTTTGGTCTCCTAATCTGAACAACAACATTCTTGCCATAGAGGGAGTACAGAGAAGGTTCACCAGACTGATTCCTGGGATGGCAGGACATTCATACGAAGAAAGACTGGGATAGACTCGGCTTGTACTCGCTAGAATTTAGAAGATTGAGGGGGGATCTTATAGAAACGTACAAAATTCTTAAGGGGTTGGACAGGCTAGATGCAGGAAGATTGTTCCCGATGTTGGGGAAGTCCAAAACAAGGGGTCACAGTTTAAGGATAAGGGGGAAGTCTTTTAGGACCGAGATGAGAATTTTTTTTTTCACACAGAGCGTGGTGAATCTGTGGAATTCTCTGCCACAGAAGGTAGTTGAGGCCAGTTCATTTGCTATATTTAGGAGGGAGTTAGATGTGGCCCTTGTGGCTAAAGGGATCAGGGGGTATGGAGAGAAGGCAGGTACAGGATACTGAGTTGGATGATCAGCCATGATCATATTGAATGGCGGTGCAGACTCGAAGGGCCGAATGGCCTACTCCTGCACCTATTTTCTATGTTTCTATGTTTCTATGTTACCCTCTCCCCTGACTCTCAGTCTGAAGAAGGGTCTCTCGTGGAAACGTCACCCATTCCTTCTCTCCAGAGATGCTGCCTGTCCCGCTGAGTCACTCCAGCAGTTTGCGGTGTAAACCAGCATCACCGTTTCCTTCCTCAGGTCAGGTCGGGGGGAGTCCCCCCCCCCACCACAGATACCCAATGTAATCCCGTGCTACCCGCTCCATGGTCGGATAGTCAACGACTAAACCGTCTCCCCCACCCTGGTTTGCCAGGTGAGGAGGGGGCTGTGGACCCCCAGCAGGACCAAAAACATGACCTGTCAAAGGGCGGATGAGCTTCTAGCGAGCCGTCGGCCATCCACACTTCAGTAGAAGTTGCGATCACTGTCGTACATGGCATTGTAAGGAACGATGATAAATCACACACACACCAAAATACTAGACTTCCAGCGGTGGAAGTCCGCAGGAACTGGAGGACAGAGATGTGTGGTGCGTCCGTCACCGTTCCCGTCGGTAACCGGCACCACTGCGTCGCCAATGTTGTCAACGATGATGAATGAATGAATGAAGTTCCATCAATAGACAATAGGTGCAGGAGCAGGCCATTCGGCCCTTCGAGCCAGCACCGCTATTCAATGTGATCATGGCTGATCATCCCCAATCAGTACCCCGTTCCTGCCTTCTCCCCATATCCCCTGACTCCGCTATCTTTAAAGATCTATCTAGCTCTCTCTTGAAAGCATCCAGTGAATCGTCCTCCACTGCCTTCTCAGGCAGAGAATTCCACAGATTCACAACTCTCTGGGTGAAAAAGTGTTTCCTCGTCTCCGTTCTAAATGGCTTACCCCTTATTCTTAAACTGTGGCCCCTGGTTCTGGACTCCCCCAACATCGGGAACATGTTTCCTGCCTCTAGCGTGTCCAAACCCTTAATAATCGTATGTGTTTCAATAAGATCCCCTCTCATCCTTCCTACACATTAGCAAAATATGTAAGTAAGTTTATTGGCCAAGTATTCACATACAATGAATTTGCCTTGGTGCTCCGCCCACAAGTAACAACATGACCTACAGTGACAGTTATGAATGACTCAGAAAACACTAAACATTAATAATAATAAAACATTAATGATAAAACACCATTGATCAAACATGTGAACCAACACAATACCAGATCAAAGGGAGGCTACAGATATTTGGCTGTTGAGTAGAGCAACTACTCGTGGATAAAAACTGTTTTTATGTCTGGCTGTGGCAGCTTTGACAATCCGGAGTCACCTTCCAGAGGGAAGTGATTCAAAGAGTTTGTGGCCAGGGTGAGAGGGGTCAGAGATGATCTTGCCCGCTCGCTTCCTGGCCCTTGCAGTGTACAGTTCCTCAATGGAGGGAAGGTTGCAGCCAATAACCTTCTCTGCTGATCGGACGATTCGCTGCAGCCTCCGGATGTCGTGCTTGGTGGCTGAGCCAAACCAGACCATGATGGAGAAGGTGAGGACAGACTCTACGATGGCCGTGTAGAATTGGACCATCATTGCCTGTGGCAGATTGTGCTTCCTCAGCTGCCGCAGGAAGTACATCCTCTGTTGGGCCTTTTTGACTGTGGAGTCGATGGTAGCCCCCCACTTAAGGTCCTTGGAGATGATGGTTCCCAGGAACTTAAAAGACTCCACAGATGTGACTGTGGTGTTGTTGATGGTGAGTGGGGTGAGGGGAGGGGAGCACTCCTAAAGTCTACATGCTGCCTGGATTAGAGGGTTTCAGCTACAGGGTGAGGTTGGACTGACTTGGTTTGTTTTCTTTGAAACCTTCGAGGTTGAGTTTATATATTTTTATTATTTTTTTAAATTTCAAAATAGACTTTATTCGGGTAATAAATATATACAATACATGAACCGTGCCAAAAATTCATCCGACATTTTCGGAGGCTATAGAAATGATTCAATACATATTGCTCAAATTTCACAGATTTATCCCCCACCCTTGCCACTCATGTGACCCACTGGCGTGGAATCCCTTCCCTTATTTTGAGGGACGTCTCCACCACACCCTGCCCCCCATGTCCAGCAGCGGAAGGACCCTAGACTGTGGCCCTCCCCCATCGAGCCTTGGCGTTGGCTGCACCGAGCTTCAGTGCGTCCCTCAGCACGTACTCCTGCAGCAGTCTGCAGCGGGCCAGTCGGCAACATTCCCCGACGGACATCTCGCTCCGCTGGGTGGTCAACAACGCTCGGGCAGACCAAAGAGCGTCGTTCACCGAGTTGATGACCCTCCAGCAGCACTCGATGTCAGTCTCTGAATGTGTCCCTGGGAACAGTCCGTAAATCACAGAGTCCTCTGTGACGGAGCTGTTCGGGATAAACCGTGACAGGGACCCTTGCAGACCTCTCCAGATTACGACAGGCGTAGATAGTGCAGACGGAACCTTTCTCTCAGGGTGGAAATGTCCACCAGAGGAGCCGAGGGTTCGAGTCCCACTTCTGACACCATGTAACAACCCCACTCTCACTATTGACGGCACCATTGTCTCCCCATCTCCTCAGGCACGCAACCTTGGCGTGATCTTTGACTCAACCCTCTCCCTTGAGCCTCACATCCGCCGTGTTGTCAAAACATCATTTTTTCACCTCCGCAACATTGCCTAAATCCAGATCCTCTCTCACACCCCCGCTGCTGAAAGACTCATCCATGCCTTCATCTCCTCCCGACTGGACTACTGCAACTCTCTTCTCTTTGGCATTAATTCCAGCAACATCAACCGACTCCAACTGGTCCAGAATGCAGCCGCTCGACTCATCACCCACACCAAATCCTGGCACCACATCACCCCAGTTCTCAAAGAACTTCACTGGCTGCCCATTTCCCACCGGATCATCTACAAAATCCTGGTCCTCACCTACAAAGCCCTCAACCACTTGGCCCCCCCTTATCTCATTGACCTCCTCTCCCCCTACCAACCCTCACGGTCCCTCAGATCCACATCAGCCGGTCTCCTCTCCATTCCGAAATCCAACCTCTGCACTTTTGGAGGCAGAGCCTTCTCCAGGGCAGCTCCCAGGCTCTGGAATTCCCTCCCACAACTGATCCGAAATTCTGAGTCCCTCACCATCTTCCAGTCCCGCCTCAAGACCCATCTCTTCACCTCTGCATACCCTTAGTCCCATGTTCCTCTCCCCTTTGCATCTCTGTCTTACTGCTCTATTTTGTTTTGTTTATTCTTGACTCAATTGTAAAGCGACTTTGAGTCCTGAAAAGCGCTATAGAAATAAAATCTATTATTATTATTATTCGCACATCATGGTACAACATAGTTTTATTAAAGATCACTAAAGGGGCAGTCCCACTGCAGAGCGACCTAATCCGCGAGTTCTGGCGAGTTTGCCCTCGACTCGTATTCGCAGCACGGTCGACACGAGGTCCTAGGAGGTCTTTGTAACTCTCCTTCATGCTCGAGAGTGGTCCCCGCGTACTCGAGGCCTCAGCTAGATCGCGGCGTATTTTTCAACATGCTGAATAATGCCCGTGAGTAAAAAAAGGTCGCCATGGAAAAAATCGATACTTTTTTTACTCGTAGGTTTAGTCGAGGTAGGTCGTAGTAGGTCGGCATGTTAGTCGTAGGTAATCGAGGGTAGTCGAAGGTAGTCAAAGGTAATCGTTAGATAGTCTTCAACATAGTCGAAGGGAGGTCGAAGGGAGGTCGTCTTCACTCTCCACTATTCGGTGTCCAATTTTCCCGAAGCTAGTCGAAGCTGGTCTTCAACATAGTGGAAGGAGGTCTTCAACATAGTGGAAGCAGGTCTTCAACATGACATTTTTTTCAATCTCTCCTAAACTCTTCTAAACTCGCGAATTAGGTTGCTGCAGTGGGACAGCCCCTTAACAGCATTGTGTTATACCTAGTGTAGCAACTATTCGACTGCCAGCATGAGCTGAGTTCTGATCATATAAACCGCATAGTGGGCGGAGCTTTTTACTGATAAAGCACTACAATTGGTTAGTGTGAAGTAACCAATCTACATAGACGCCATAGCTTTAAGGTGAGAGGGGCAAAGTTTAAAGGAGATGTGTGGGGTCGCCTTCTTCACACAGAGGGTGGTGGGTGCCTGGTACGAGCTGGCTCGGGTTGGTGTTGGAGGCAGATATCCTAATTTCTAGGAGGAGAATTAGGCCATTTGGCCCATCAAGCCTATTTCCGCCACTCAAACATGGCTGATCTATCTCTCCCACTCAACCCCATTCCCCTGCCTTCTCCCCTGACACCCGTAGTAATCAAGGATCTGTCAATCTCCGCCTTGAAAATAACCGTTGACTTGGCCTCCACAGCCTTCTGTGGCAATATGCAGTGCTGGCTCGAACGGTCGAATGGCCTCCTCCTGCACCTATTTTCTATACAATATTTTCCACAGAATCACCACCCTCTGACTAAAGAAATTCCTCCTCGTCTCCTTCCTAAAGGAACGACCTTTGATTTCTAACATTCATGTACAAATCTAATTCAATTTACAAATTCACAGACGACACCACCATTGTGGGCCGGATATCAAATGATGATGAGACGGAGTACAGGAGGAGATCGAGAACCTCGTGTCCTGGTGTCCAGACAACAACCTTTCTCTCAACCTCGGCAAGACAAAGGAGATAGTGATGGACTTCAGGAAGTGAAGGGGTCCACACACCCCAGTCTGCATTGACAGCGCCGAAGTAGAGATGGTTGAAAGATTCACATTCCTAGGAGTCAATATCACCACCAACTTCTCCTGGACCACCCATACTGAAGCAACGACCAAGAAAGCACACCAACCCCTCTACTCCCTTAGAAGGCTTAGAGAGTTCGACATGTCCCCTACAACTCTCCCCAACTTCTACAGATGCGCCGCAGGAAGCATTTTATCGGGATGCATCCCAGCACGGTTTGGGAACAGCTCCATCCAAGACCGCAAGAAATTGCAGCGAATTGTGGACGCAGACCAGACCATCACACAAACTAACCTCCCTTCCATTGACTCCATCTACACCTCACGCTGCCTCGGCAAGGCCAGCAGCATCATCAAGGACCAGTCTCACCCCGGTCACTCCCTCTTCTCCCCTCTCCCAGCAGGCAAGAGTAATAGTAATAGTAATAGTAATAGTAATAGTAATTTTATTGTCAATTCACATAATGTAACAAGTAGTTACACAGAGGATTGAAATTGCCTTTCCCCATACTCCAATGTGCAAGTAATATTTTATAACACAGACAGACAGTATACCAATAAAAATAGACAATGGACATATACATTATATAAAATATTCGTTAATAAAAGGTGCAATATAGAAAAGTGCAAATAGCATACTGCAGACATTGAGTTAAAGTTAATTTGACAGTCAGTTGGTCTTTGTGTAATGTTCATGGAATTTTCTTGAGTGTGTTGAGTAGTCTGATGGCCTGAGGGAAAAAGCTGTTTTTGAATCTGGTGGTTTTGCTCCGCATGCTGCGGTAGCGCTTGCCGGATGGTAGGAGGGTGAACAGTTTGTGTGCTGGGTGGGTGGTGTCTTTGATGATATTGGTTGCTCTCTTGCGACAGCGAGATGGGTATAAGTCCTGGATTGCTGGTTGGGGTGATCTAGTGATCTTCTCCGCTGTCCTCACCACTCTCTGTAGGGCCTTCTGGTCAGCAGCAGAGCAACTGCCATACCAGACTGAGAGCCTGCTGGTAAGAATGCTCTCAATGGCACCCCTGTAAAAAGTTGTGAGGGCAGAAGGGGGGAGGTCGGCTCTCCTCATCCATCGAAGGAAGTGGAGGCGTTGCTGTGCTTTCTTGACTAGGGAGATGGTGTTGGTGGACCATGTCTGATCATCTGTGATGTGTACTCCCAGGAACTTGGTGCTTTTCACAGACTCCACTGCACTGCCATTTATGGTGAGTGGGGTGTGTGCTGTCTGTTTCTTCCTGAAGTCCACAGTTATTTCTTTTGTTTTATTGACATTGAGTTGAAGGTTATTGATGTCACACCAGTTGATGAGTTGTTGTACCTCCTCTCTGTAGGCTGAGTCGTCATCGTGGCTGATGAGGCCCACCACTGTTGTGTCATCTGCGAACTTGATGATGTGGTTCGAGTTGTGTTTGGCACAAACAGTCATGTGTCATCAGCGTGAACAACAGAGGGCTCAGCACACATCCCTGTGGGACCCCGGTGTTCATGATGGTGGTCTCTGATGAGTTTTTGCCAACTCTTACTGTCTGTGGTCTGTCGGTGAGGAAGTCCAGTAACCAGTTGCATAGTGGGGTGCTGATGCCTATTTCACCGAGTTTATTCACCAGGTGTTGGGGGATGACTGTGTTGAAGGCGGAGATGAAATCGATGAACAGCAACCGCACGTAACTGTTATTGTTTTCCAGATGAGCCAGGCTTAGGTGGAGTGCTGTTGCTATGGCATCATCAGTGGAACGGTTGGGACGGTATGCAAACTGGAATGGGTCAAGTGTAGAGGGGAGACTGGATGTTATGTGGGCCTTGACCAACCTTTCAAAGCACTTCATCATGATGGACGTGAGTGCTATGGGCCGGTAGTCGTTCAGTGTTGAGGCTGGTGATTTCTTGGGTAGCGGTATGATGGTGGTGGCTTTGAAGCATGCTGGTATGATGGCTTGGCTCAGAGAGGTGTTGTAGATGTCTGTGAGAACAGAAGTGTGAAACGCACACCTCCAGATTCAGGGACAGTTTCTTCCGAGCTGTTATCAGGCAACTGAACCATCCTCCCAACAACCAGAGAGCAGTCCTGAACTACTATCTACCTGATCGGTGACACTCGGACTATCGTTGATCGGACTTTGCTGGCTTTACCTTGCACTAAACGTTATTCCCTTTATCATGTAACTGTAAATGGCTCGATTGTAATCATGTATTGTCTTTCCGCTGACTGGATAGCACGCAACAAAAGCTTTTCACTGTACCTCGGTACACAAGTCAAGTCAACTTTATTTGTCACATACACATACAAGATGTGCAGTGAAATGAAAGTGGCGATACCTGCGGATTGTGTAAAAACTACAGAACAGAACAGAACCAGTATTTACATTTAAAATAAAGGACACAACAGTATTTCCGACCTGGTGAGATCAGAGTTTACAGTCCTGATGGCCTGTGGGAAAAAACTCAGTCTCATCCTCTCTGTTTTCACGGGATGACAGCGGAGGCGCTCGCCTGACCGTAGCAGCTGGAACAGTCACTTGCTGAGGTGGTAGGGGTCCCCCATAATGTTGCTGGCTCTGGATCTGCACCTCCGGGGGAGGGGGGGGGGGGAGTGTAGTTCCCGTGGTGCGTTCGGCCGAACGCACTACTCTCTGCAGAGCCTTCCTGTCCTGGCCAGAGCTGCTGCCGAAACCAGCTCAAACCACCAACACGTGACAATAAACTAAACTAGGGGGGCTCCGTCCTGTATGGGTCTGGCTACCCAGCCTGCAGCTGTCCGTTTTCTCACGTTTTTTTTATTTTTAGTGAGTCAAGTGTTTTATTTTTGGGGGTCTAATCTTTTTTATGTGGGGGGTGAAGGGGGGGAGGGGGAAACTGCTTTTCAAGTCCCTACCTGGTCGGAGAGGCGGCTTTCCTCCGAGCAGCACCTTCGACCCGTCCTCGCGGCCTACCAGCGGGGCCTGGAGCGGCGTTTTCCTGAGGGGGACCGGCCAGAACCATGGCTTCGGCGGCGGCACAGCGCTGGAGCGCCATCGCGGAGCCGAGCGGGCGACGCCTTGCCCGGGTCGCCGCGCTGGAACCGCCGATAAAAACATCGCGGAGCTGCGGGTCTGTGGAGCGGCCAGCCGCGGGCAGCCGCGCTGAACTTTACATCGGGAGCCTGGGATCTCTCGCCGGGATCGCCAGTGGTGGAGCTCCGTCCGGCGCGGCCTGTCGGCTTCGGAAGCCGCGGTCTCCGGTAAGGAAGCGGCCGTTCCAGGCATCCCAAGCCGCTGTGAGGATTCTCCCGACGCCGGAGCACCATCACCCGGCGAGAAGGGGCTGAAACATTGGGCCCGTAGCGGCGACTGTAGAGGCCTCAATAGGCCCGACTATGTGTGGACATGGGGATGGGGACTGGACTTTGTGACTTCCCTCACAGTGGGAACCATTGTGGGGGATGTTTTATGTTTACATTTCTTTATTATTGTTATTAGATTAGATTAGATTAGATATACCTTTAATAATCCTTTACAGGAAATTACAGTGCCACGACAGCTTCAAGACAGACATAACACCACACATTTCCTCAAATAGCTTCCATACTTAACAAGTTAAATACAAGTTAAAATACAAGTTAAAATACAATTAAAATACAGTTATTTATGCGCATTATATAACCTTATCGCAGCTGGTAAACAGGACTTCCTATGTCTCTCCGTTTTGCACATTGGTGCGATCAGTCTCTGACTGAAGATGCTGCTCTTGATCACCTTCAGGGCATGGAGTGGGTGAGTGGGGTTGGTCATTATAGAACCCAGTTTGTTCAGAGTTCTGGCCTCTGCCACCTGCTGGACCGTTCGTTGCTCAGCCCCGACCACTGAGCCGGCCTTCCTGATCAGTTTGTCCAGTCTGTTTTTGTCCGCTATGCGAGCGCCATCTCCCCAACAGGCCACCGCAAAAAACAGAGCACTGGCCACCACTGAATGGTAGACACTGCACAGTAGGGGTTGGCAGATGTTAAATGCCCTCAGCCTCCTTAAAGAATACAGTCGGCTTTGTCCCTTCCTGTACACCGCCTCCATATGACACTTCCAGTCCAGCTCCCTGTCAAGCTGCACACCAAGGTACCTGTGGTTAGCGACCACCTCCACCTCAGTGCCCTTAATGGTGATTGGTGTTGCTTGAGTCTTCCTCCTCCCCCTCCTGAAGTCCACAACTATCTCCTTGGTTTTTGTGGTGTTAAGATGGAGGTTATTGAGTGCACTCCACTCCACAAAGTTACTTATTATGTCTCTGTACTCCTCCTCATTGCCCCCTTTAATGAGGCCGACAACAGCTGTGTCATCCGAAAACTTCTGCAAAAAGCAGCTGTTGGTGTTATATTGGAGATCCGCTGTGTAGATGGTAAACAGGAATGGAGCCAGCACAGTTCCTTGTGGAGCCCCTGTGCTGCTCAAGATGGTGCTTGAGACATTGTTGTTCTGTAGGCGCACGTACTGTGGTCTGAGGGAAAGGTAATCCAAACACCACAGTACCAGTGATGGATCCACTTTCATCTTCTCCATCTTCTCCCCTAGCAGTCGGGGCTGAATTGTGTTGAAGGCGCTTGAGAAGTCAAAAAATGTAATCCTTACAGATGCATCAGTAGTGTCCAAATGTGTGTACAAACTGTAAAGGATCCATTTGATTTGACACACTAGTCCTGATGTAGGAAAGGACAAGTCTCTCAAATGTCTTCATAATATGTGAAGTGAGCGCTACTGGTCTGTAGTCTTATGTTGTATTCTTTTTAACGTGCTGCAATGGCAATCCACATTTCACTACACCAATTGGTGTATGTAACTAATAAAGAACCTTTGAACTATACTAAACTAAAGAAAGCATGCTCTTTGGCCCAAAGTCTCCATACTGACCACCAAGTAACCTGTCTGCGCTAATCCCATTCACACAAATTGGTCTGTAGCCCTTGTTTAGTTTAGTTTAGAGATACAGAGCGGAAACAGACCCTTCAGCCCAGCGAGTCGGCCCCGACCAGCGATCCCCGCACACGAACGCCATCGTACACACTCGGGACAGTTTACAATGTCACCAAATCCAATTAGCCTAAAGACCGGCACGCCTTCGGAGCGTGGGAGGAAACCGGAGCACCCGGAGAAAACCCACGCAGGTCACGGGGGAGAACGAGCAAACTCCGTACAGACAGCAGCCGTAGCCAGGATGGAACCGGGTCACCGGCGCTGTGAGGCAGCGACTTCACCGATGCGCCATCGTGCCGCCCCTGTCGATTTAAGTAGTCCTCTGTTAATCTTTGCAGCTGTCTGTAAAGCTATCTGCTAACGCTGATTCTAAAAGGCAGCTGGCCTGGTGAATTCAGACCACTGCATTGTGCTCATGGGTTTTCTGGGAGTACATGAACTGTTAAATTGAAACAGTGGCAACATAAGGCAAAGTTTGCAGCCACTCACTATCCAAATTGCTGATCTTACATATTTGAGGAATTCCAGGCCCTGGTGTATTTTATCGCAGTGATAACCTCTGCAGGAAAAATGTTCCCCGTGTTGGGGGAGTCCAGAACCAGGGGTCACAGTTTAAGAATAAAGGGGTCGGCCATTTAGAAGGGAGATGAGGAAACACTTTTTCGCCCAGAGAGTTGTGAATCTGTGGAATTCTCTGCCACAGAGGGCAGTGGAGGCCAATTCACTGGGTGTTTTCAAGAGAGAGTTAGATTTGGCTCTTGGGGCTAAAGGAATCAAGGGATATGGGGAGAAAGCAGGAATGGGGTACTGATTTTGGATGATCAGCCATGATCACATTGAATGGCGGTGCTGGCTGAAAGGGCTGATTGGCCTACTCCACCACCTACTTTCTACGTTTCTATGTTTCTTCACTGATGTTAGAGAACAAACTAGAACTGTGTGCATGAAGGAACTGCAGGTGCTGGTTTAAACCATAGATAAGCACAAAAAGCTGGAGTAACTCTGCGGGACAGGCTGGATCTCTGGAGAGAAGGAATGGGTGACTTTTCAGGTTGAGACCCTTGTCCGAAACGTCACCCATTCCTTCTCTCCAGAGATGCTGCCTGTCCAGCAGTGTTACTCCAGCTTTTTCTGTCTATCTAGAGTGGCTAACAGAAAGTGCAGGAATCTTGAGAAAAACGCAAAGTGCTGGAGGAATGTGCCCATGTCTACAATTCACTGCAATTTCTTGCGATCTTGGAAGGACCTCTTCCCAAAGAATATATGCCTTTTTTTAGAGATGCAGCATGGAAACAGGCCCTTCGGCCCACCAGTCCATGCCGACCAGCGATCTCCCGGCACCAGCACTATCCTACACACAGGAGTTGACTATAGGATCCAAGAGGTCCTCCTGCAGTTGTACAGGGCCCTAGTGAGACCACACCTGGAGTATTGTGTGCAGTTTTGGTCCCCTAATTTGAGGAAGGACATTCTTGCTATTGAGGGAGTGCAGCGTAGGTTCACCAGGTTAATTCCTGGGATGGCGGGACTGTCGTATGTTAATAGAATGGAGCGGCTGGGCTTGTATACTCTGAAGTTTAGAAGGATGAGAGGGACCCTTATTGAAACATTTAAGATTATTAAGGGTTTGGACACGCTAGAGGCAGGAAACATGTTCTCGATGTTGGGGGAGTCCAGAACCAGGGGCCACAGTTTAAGAATAAGGGGTAAGCCATTTAGAACGGAGATGAGGAAACACTTTTTCAATTTGTTTGTTTGTTTGTTTGTTTATTTGTCTTTTGGACAAATTTGTCATTTGGACCCCTTGAGGTCCAAACAAAATGTCGTTTCTGCAGCCATACAATACAAAACGAAGAAGACCCGAGACACAACACAATGTACACATACATCCATCACAGCGCTGTGAAGGAAGGCAAAACAACTTATCTCTCCACTGCACTCCCCCCCCCCCCCCGATGTCAGAGTTCAAAGTCAAAGCCCCCGGCGGGCGATGGTGATTATCCCGCGGCCATTAAAGCCACGCCGGTTAATGCAAGGTCGGGCACCGGGTCTTGGTGTTAGAGCCCCGGCGCGCGCTCGCAAAGGACCGCGGCCACTCCAAGCCGCGCGGGGCGGTGATGTAAAGCCCCGCTCCAGGTGCTCTTCAACCCCGCAACTCGGGCGGGAGAAGTCGCCGCTGCGGAAGCCCCGAAAAGCGGTCTCCCAACAGGGACTCGCGGGCTTCCGGTGTTGCCGTCCGCCAGACCCGCGGCTGCAGCCTCCGAATCTCCGGCGGTCGGGTCGCAGCAGCGCTCCACCACAGCTCCACCCGCTCCGGACTCGGCCAGCCCGTGACGGTGAGTAGTCCGCAGCTCCGCAACTGGAGCCCCAGGTCGTTCCTGCTGGAGGCCGCTCCACGTTGCCCAGCCCCAACGACAACGGAGACCCGACAAAGAAAAGGTCGGGTCTCCCGTGCAGGGGAAAGATTTCAAAGTTCCCCCCCCCCACCCCCACCCCCCCCCCACACACATACCCCGACAAAAAAAAAAAAAAACTACATAAAAACGAGACAAAAATAATAAAAAGACAGACGGACTACAGAGGCCGCTGCTGACGAGAGTCGTGCCGCCCACCGAATAGTTGTGAGTCTGTGGAATTCTCTGCCTCAGAGGGCGGTGGAGGCCGGTTCTCTGGATGCTTTCAAGAGAGAGCTAGATAGGGCTCTTAAAATAGTGGAGTCAGGGGATATGGGGAGAAGGCAGGAACGGGTACTGATTGGGGATGATCAGCCGCTGATCAGCCACTGAATGGCTGGCTTGAAGGGCTGAATGGCCCACTCATGGACCTATTCTCTATTGTCTATTGTAGAAAATAGGTGCAGGAGTAGGCCATTCGGCCCTTTGAGCCAGCACTGCCATTCAATACGATCATGGCTAATCATCCAAAATCAGTAGGAAAGAACTGCAGATGCTGGTTTAAATCTAAGTAGACAGAAAATGGAGTAACTCAGCGGGTCAGGCAGAATTTCTGAAGAGAAGGAATGGGTGACGTTTCAGGTCGACACCCTTCTTCAGACTGGTACAGAAGTGTCTCAACCCGAAACGTCACTCATTCCTTCTCTCCAGAGATGCTACCTGACCGGCTGAGTTAAGGGCCTGTCCCACGGGCATGCGACTCCATGCGGCAAGCGCGACCTAACCGCAAGTGGGGGCGGCGCGGAGATCAAGTGATCCCCGTACAGGGCCTGTCCCACCAGCATGCGGCTGCATGCGGCAAGCGCTACCAAACCGGACGCGGGGGCCGCGCGGAGGTCGAGTGACGTCAAGACGGTGCGTACGGCAGCGAGGCGATGTGTACGGCGTTGAGGCGGTGCATACGACCGTCGATGCGGCGTGCACGGCCTCGATGCGGCTGCGGGCCGGCAGGCCGTTGCTGCGCGGAATTTTTGAACAGTGTCAGTTTTTCGGAGCCCCGCGCGATGTCGGGACCAGCTCCGCACAACTCCATACGGCTCCGGCGATCGATGTGGGACCAGCCCCGCGACCTCCGCGCGGCCCCCGCACGCCCCCCGCTTGCGGTTAGGTCACGATTGCCGCATGGAGTCGCATGCCCGTGGGACAGGCTCTTTACTCCAGTATTTTGTGTCTGCCATCCACAATCAGTATCCCATTCCTGCTTTGTCCCCATATCCCTTGATTCCGTTAGTCCTAAGAGCTAAATCTAACTCTCTCTTGAAAACATCCCGTGAATTGGCCTCCACTGACTTCTGTGGCAGAGAATTCCACAGATTCACAACTCTCTGGGTGAAAAACCTTTTCCTCATTTCCTATCCCTAAATGGCCTACCCCTTAATCTCAAACTGTGACCCCCTGGTTCTGGACTCCACCAACATGGGGAACATTTTTCCTGCATCTAGCCTGTCCAATACTTTTAAGAATTTTATATGTTTCTGTAAGATACCCCCTCATCCTTCTAAATTTTAATGAATACAAGCCCAGTCGACCCATTCTTTCATCATATGTCAGTCCCGCCATCCCGGGAATTAACCTGGGGAACCTACGCTGCACTCCCTCAATAGCAAGAATGTCCTCCCTCAAATTAGGGGACCAAAACTGCACACAATCCTCCAGGTGTGGTCTCACCAGGGCCCTGCAGGAGTAGGCCATTCGACCCTTCGAGCCAGCACCGCCATTCAATGTGATCATGGCTGATCATCCACAATCAGTACCCCGTTCCTGCCTTCTCCCCATATCCATTAACTCTGCTATCTTTAAGAGCCCTATCTAGGTCTCTCTTGAAAGCATCCAGAGAATTGGCCTCCACCGCCCTCTGAGGCAGAGAATTCCACAGACTCACCACTCTCTGTGAGAAAAAGTTTGTTCTCATCTCCGTTCTAAATGGCTTACTCCTTATTCTTAAACTGTGACCCCTGGTTCTGGACTCCCCCAACATCAGGAACGTGTTTCCTGCCTCTAGCGTGTCCAAACCATTAATAATCTATATGTTTCAATGAGATAGCCTCTCATCCTTCTAAATTCCAGAATGTACAAGCCCAGCTGCTCCAATCTCTCAACATATGACAGTCCCGCCATCCCGGGAATTAACCTTGTAAACCTACGCTGCACTCCCTCAATAGCAAGAATGTCCTTACTCAAGTTTGGAGACCAAAACTGCACACAATACTCCAGGTGTGGTCTCACTAGGACCCTGTACAACTGCAGGAGGACCTCTTTGCTCCTATGCTTAACTCCTCTTGTTATACATCTTAACAGGCCCGTAGATGCAATGACACTCAGATATTTATGCAATGATCAATATTACAATGAATTCATATCTGTAATACAAGACGACCATGATAATACAAAAACTAAAGTCTGTTGTTGAACCAAAGAAAGTCACAGCCCATAGTGAGATGAGGGCGATCTTGCAGAGATGTACAAGATCATGAGAGGTATAGATAATATAAATGCACAGTGTCCAGAAGTTTAGTTTAGTTTTCTTTAGAGATACAGCACGGAAACAGGCCCTTCGGCCCACCGGGTCCGTGCCGACCAGCGATCCCCGAACACTAACACTGTCTGACACACACTAGGGACAATTTTTCATTTTCCAAGCCAATTCACCTGCAAACCGGCACGTCTTTGGAATGTGGGAGGGAATCGAAGATTTCGGAGAAAACCCACGCAGGTCACTGGGGGAGAACGTGCAAACTCCTTACAGACAGCACCCGTAGTCAGGATGGAACCCGGGTCTCCGGCGCTGCATTCGCTGTAAGGCAACAACTACCGCTGCCCCACTGTGACCGCCCCATGTGTGAAAAAAAGATCTCCATATTCATTATCATGTATTCACAATAGACAATAGACAATAGGTGCAAGAGTAGGCCATTCGGACCTTCCAGCCAGTTTGAGTTTAGTTTATTGTCACGTGTACCGAGGTAAACAGTGAAAAGCTTTTGCTGCGTGCTAACCAGTCAGCGGAAAGACAATACGTGATTCAACTTCACCTTGAACCTATGTCCTCAGGTCCTCGATTCCCCTACTCTGGGCAAGGGACTGTGCATCTACCCGATCTATTCCTCTCATGATTTTGTACACCTCTATAAGATCACCCCTCATCCTCCTGCGCTCCATGGAATAGAGACCCAGCCCTGCTCAACCTCTCCCTATAGCTCAGACCCTCGAGTCCTGGCAACATCCTCGTAAGTGTACACTTTCCAGCTTGGAGCACAGGAGGCTGAGGGATGATCTTACAAAATCCCGATGGGAATAGATGGGGTAAGTGGACACACCTTTGGAAGGCAAATAAGAAGGATTTCTTTGGTCAGAGGGTGGTGAATCTGTGGGATTCTTTGCCACAGAAGTTTGTGGAGGACAAGTCAATGGATATTTTTAAGGCAGAGATTGACAAATTCCTGATTAGTACGGGTGTCAGAGGTTATGGGGAGAAGGCAGGAGAATGGGGGTTGAGAGGGAAATATAAATCAGCCATGATTTTAATGGTGGAGTAGACTTGATGGGCCGAATGGCGGAAATTCTGCTCCTGGAACTAAGGAACATGAATATACAGAGCCTTTTACCCAGAGTGGGGGGATCAAGGAGCTTAGGGTTAAGCTGAAAGGGGATAGATTTAATAGGAATTGAGTATAGAA
Organism: Malacoraja senta; assembly: GCA_038087875.1. Lineage (NCBI taxonomy): Eukaryota > Metazoa > Chordata > Chondrichthyes > Rajiformes > Rajidae > Malacoraja > Malacoraja senta. The sequence continues at coordinate 52,510 of CM075988.1, forward strand.
GTTGGGAGGTTATGTTGCAGTTGTATAAGGCATTGCTGAGACCGCATTTAGGGTATTGTGTTCAGTTCTGGGCACCGTAGAAACATAGAAACATAGAAAATAGGTGCAGGAGGAGGCCATTCAGCCCGTCGAGCCAGCACCGCCATTCATTGTGATCATGGCTGATCGTCCCCTATCAATAACCCGTGCCTGCCTTCTCCCCATATCCCTTGACTCCACTAGCCCCTAGAGCTCTATCTAACTCTCTCTTAAATCCATCCAGTGACTTGGCCTCCACTGCCCTCTGTGGCAGGGAATTCCACAAATTCACAAGTCTCTGGGTGAAAAAGTTTCTTCTCACCTCAGTCTTAAATGACCTCCCCTTTATTCTAAGACTGTGGCCCCTGTTTCTGGACCCGCCCAACATTGTTCTGGGCTCGCCCCACATTTATAGGAAAGATGTTGTCAAGCTGGAAAAGGTGGATTTAAGGGCCATTTACAGTGCATAGATACATGATAAGGGAATAACGTTTGGTGCAAGGTCCGATCAAGGATGAGGCACAGAGATGGTAGACAGTCAGAACCTTTTTTTTCCCAGGGTGGAAATGTCAAATACTCGAGGGCATAGCTATAAGGTAAGAGGAGAAGCGTTTAAAGGAGATGTGCGGGGCTACTATTTTTTACATAGTGGCGGTGGAGGCAGATACGACAGTGGTGTTTAAGAGGCTTTTCGATCGGCACGTGGAAGATGCTGGGAATGGAGGGATGTGGATCATGTACAGGTCGAGGAGATTACGGTCTCGGTCTTCGACGGTCACGGTGGCGCAGCGGTAGAGTTGCCGCCATACCGAATGCAGCGCCGGAGACCCGGGTCCGATCCCCGACTACGGGTGCTGACTGTACAGAGTTTGTACGTTCTCCCCGTGAGTTTTCTCCGAGATCTTCGGTTTCCTCCCACACTCCAAAGACGTGCAGGTTTGTAGGTTAATTGGCTTGGTTCAAATGTAAATGATCACTAGTGTGTGTCGGATGGTGTTAGTGTGCGGGGATCGCTGGTCGGCGCGGACCCGGTGGGCCGAAGGGCCTGTTTCCGCGCTGTATCTCCAAACTAAACTAAATTAGTTTAACTTGGCACCATATTCGGCACAGGCCAAACTCATCCGGGCCCATCTAAGCTAATCCCATTTGTCCGCATCTGGCCCATCTCCTTCTAAACCGTTCCTTTCCATATACCTGGCCAAGTCAAGTCACTTGTCAAGTCCAGTCACTTTTATTTCTATAGCACATTTAAACAACAACTCTCAGTGACCAAAGTGCTTTACATTGGTGGAGGTACTAACGTTATATAAACAGTGGTTCATAGATTAAGTACATACATAAATACATACATATAGCCCTCCCTCAGAGGACGTCAAGAAATGCTTGAGAGTAAAGATGAGTTTTAAGTCTCGACTTAAAGGAGTCGATGGAGGGGGCAGTTCTGATGGGAAGAGGGATGCTGTTCCACAGTCTAGGAGCTGCAACCGCAAAGGCCCGGTCGCCCCTGAGCTTATGCCTGGACCGCGGATGTTCAGTAACCCCAAGTCGGCCGATCTGAGGGACCTGGAGGTGGTGTGGTGGGTGAGCAGACTTTTGATGTAGGTGGGGGCAAGCCCGTTAAGGGCTTTGTAAAACATAAAGAAGGATCTTGAACTTTATTCGGAACCGCACAGGGAGCCAGTGTAGAGAGGCCAGGATCGGGGTGATGTGGTCCCTTTTTCGGGTGCCCGTCGGGAGTCTCGCTGCGGAGTTTTGGACCAGTTGCAAGTGTCCTTCAAATGAAGTTCAAGAACTACCTCCTCTGGCAGCTCACTCCATGAACCCACCATTCTCTGTGTGAACATTCCCCCACAGATTCCTATTTAATCTTTCCCCTTTTACCTTAATTGGCCTCTGATTCTTGATTCCCCTGCTCTGGGTAAAAGATTATGTGCAATCACTCTCCATAGGTCCATAAGTTCTAGGAGCAGAATCAGGCCATTCGGCCCATCAAGTCTACTCCACCACACAATCATGGCTGATCTATCTCTCCCTCTCAACCCCATTCTCCTGCCTCCTCCACATAACCCCATGACACCCGTACCAATCAAGAATTCTTTGCCACAGAAGGTTACGGAGGCCAAGTCAATGGATATTTTTTAAGGCAGGGATAGATACTGTGGACCTTATGACCTTATGATATCAATAATAGTCGTAGAGTCATCGAGTGATACAGTGTGGAACCAGGCCTTTCGGCCCAACTTGCCCACACCGGCCAACAATGTCCCAGCTACACTAGTCCCACCTGCCTGCACTTGGTCCATATCCCTCCAAATCCTAATATCTGTGGAATTCTATGCCACAGAAGGCAGTGGAGGCCAAATCATTGGATATTTCAAGAGAGAGTTAGATTTAGCTCTTACTGTATGGCAAATGGTAGCTCTTTCTTCCCAAAAACCCTTTCTGGCTTAAGTCCTCCCTCCACCACCTCCAGTTTAAATTCCATTTGGAATATTTTGGAGGACCAAGAAACCAAGAACCAAGAAGAAAATGGAATCAAGGGATATGGGGAAAAAGCAGGAACGGGGTACTGAGTTTGGATGATCAGCCATGATCATATTGAATGGCCTACTCCTGCACCTATTTTTCTATGTTTCTAAATCTGTCCTATCCATGTACCAGCCTAACCATTCCTTAAACGGTGGGGTAGTCCCTGCCTCAACTACCTCTTGTTCCATACACCCACCACCCTTTTGAGTGAAAAAGTTACCCCCTCAGATTGCCATTTAGTACGGAGACGAGGAAACACTTTTCCACACAGAGACTTGTGAATCTGTGGAATTCTCTGCCTCAGAGGGAGGTGGAGGCGGGTTCTCTGGATGCTTTCAAGAGAGAGCTAGATAGGGCTCTTGAAGATAGCGGAGTCAGGGGATATGGGGAGAAGGCAGGAACGGGGTACTGATTGGGGATGATCAGCTCATTAAATGGCAGTGCTGGCTCTCGCAGGGCCGAATGGCCTACTCCTGCACCTGTTGTCTATAAATGCCACCCCTCAGATTCCTAGCTCTAGGTAGTTCGGAGCCTATTTGGAGGTTGTAGTGTTTAACAGCATGGTGACTGCAGGGTAGATGCTGTTCCTGAACCAGTTTTCAGACTCTGGGTTTAAACCAGCATCTGCAGTTCCTTCCCATATATTCCCTTTACAAAGGAGCTGACTTGATACCAATCGTTCGTTGATGCAAGCTGTTAATTTTAGCTGTGGCGTCTCGCCTGTAAAGCAATACGTCTGTCTATATTTAGTGAGCATTGCTCTGCAGGTCCCGGGGCCAGTGTGTGGGATGGAGCTGGAGGTTGGTGGTTTAAACCCCATATGGACACACAAATGCTGGAGGAACTCAGCGGGACAGGCAGGCAGCATCTGTGGAGGGAAGGACTGGGCGACGTTTCAGTCGAGACCCCCCCTCTTCAGACCTGAATGTTTAAGAAAGATCTGCAGATGCTGGGGAAAAATAATCTTTGGTCTACCTTCTTCAGACCGATGTCAGGGGAGAGGGGGATATACATAGATAAGGAAGTGTCAGGTGTGAAAACAGGGCAAAGGAGGGAAGGGAGCAAGGAAGGTGTAGAATTGGTCGTTGTTAAGCTGCGAGACGGTAACATGTAGTCGGAGACGGTCAGAGACTGGTGGGGGGGGGATGGAGAGAGAGAGAGAGAGAGATAGAGGAGGAAGCAAGGGAAGTTAGAGAAGTCAGTGGTATATGAGGAGCTGGGAGCAGTGGGGCTGGGCTCAGCCTGACTTACCATGGAAGGTCACCCCGCAATAGGCGTCGCTGATGTCCTGCTCGATAATCTGCAGCCTCTCGGCACCAAGGACGAAGACCCGCAGCATACTGAGCCGGTACTGACACAGATACAGCAGTGCCTGCACTCACTCACTCACCCACCACCGCCTCTGCCGCTGCCCGCACTGTCTCCACCCCTCTCACCCCTCTCCCTATCCCCCTCCCTCCCTCCCTCTCTCTATCCTTCCCTGCCCCTCCCCTCTCTCTTCCCCTCTCCGCCTCTCCCTGCTTTCTCTCTATCCCCCCCTCTCTCTCTCTCTCTCTCTCTCTATCCCCCCCTCTCGTCCCTCCCTCTCTCCCTCCGTCTGTCCCTGCTTTCTCTCCATTTCCCCCTCTCTTTACCTCTCTCTTTACCTCCCTCTCTCTTTCCCTATCTCTCCCCCCTCCCCCTCTCTCTCCCCTCCCTCTCTCTACCCCCTTTCTCTCCCCTCCCTCTCTCTACCCCCTCTCTCTACCCCCTTTCTCTCCCCCTCCCTCTCTCTACCCCCTCTCTCTACCCCCTTTCTCTCCCCTCCCTCTCTCTACCCCCTTTCTCTCCCCTCCCTCTCTCTACCCCCTCTCTCTACCCCTTTCTCTCCCCTCCCTCTCTCTCCCCTCCCTCTCTCTCCCCTCCCTCTCTGTCCATCTCTCCCTCCCTGCTTCTCTCTCTCTCTCTGACAGTCGCTGCCCTCTCTGTCCCTCCTTCTCTGCCCCCTCTCTCCCTCTCTCCCCTCCCTCTCAGCCTGTCCTTGTCCCCTCTCTCTTCTCCCCCCTCCCTCCGTCCCTCTCTCCCTCTCTCCCTCTTTATCCTGCGCCTCCTTCTCTCTCTCCTTTCCTTTCAATCCTTCATTCCCCCCCTCTCTCTCTCTCTCTCTCTCTCTCTCTCTCTCTCTCCCTGCATCTCCATCTCTTTGTCCCTGACTTTCCCTCCACCCCCTTATCTCTCTCTCCCCCCCTCCTCTTCCTCCCTCCCTCCCCTTCTCCCTCTCTCCCTCCCTCCCCCCTTCTCTCTCTCCCAACCTGCCCCTCCCTCTCTCTCTCAGCCCCCTCCTATCTATTCTCTCCCCTCTCTCCCCCACTCTATAACTTTCCCTCTCCTCCCACTTTCCTCTTTCCCTTTCTGCCCTCTCTTTTCTCTTTGCTTCCACACTCCCTCTATCCTGTCATTCTCTTTCATTCTATCTCTCTCCTCTCTCTCTCTCTTTCCTTCCTCTATTCTGCCTTTCTCTTTTCTTTTCATTCTTTCTCTCGCTACCTTTTCCTTTCCCCCTTTTTCCCCTTCTCTCTTTCATTAATTTCCTCCCCCCCCCCTCCCTCTCCCTCTCCCTCTCCCTTCTGCCCTGCCTCGTTCCCCCTCTTTAAAACTCTTATGTCCTACCCCCCATGGTCTTTCCTCTCTCTGCCTCTCTCCCCCCTCCTCTCCTCTCTGCACCCCCCCCCCCCCTGCCTACAGAAACAGTGGAGAGGATTTGACAGGGAACTTGCGCTAATGCAGTCAGTATTCGGACTGGGCATTGATCCAGTCCATCTGACACTGATTATGGGCAGACTATCCCATTATCGATCTAGCCTGCGGATATCTCTGTCTCATCTTCACTATGTCTCAGCAAATTAACAGAGAGACTTGCCAGGATGTTGCCAGGACTCGAGGGCCTGAGATACAGGGAGAGAGGTTGGTTAGGCTAGGACCTTATTCACCGAGAGATACAGCGTGGAAACAGGCCCTTCGGCCCAACTTGCCCACACCGTCCAACATGTCCCATCTACACCAGTCCCACCTGCCTGCATTTGGTCCATATCCCTCCAAACCTGTCCTAATCATGTACCTGTTCAAATTGTTTCTTAAACATTGGGATAGTCCCTGCCTCAACTACCTCCTCTGGCAGCTCGTTCCATACACCCACCACCCTTTGTGTGAGAAAAATGTTACCCCTCAGATTCCTATTAAATCTTTTCCCCTTCAGTTTATCAGTTTAGTTCAGTTTATTGTCACGTGTACCGAGGTACAGTGAAAAGCTTTTATTGAGTGCTAACCAGTCAGCGGAAAGACAATACATGATTTACCTTCACCTTGAACCTATGTCCTCTTGTCCTCGATTCCCCTTCTCTGGGCAAGAGACTCTGTGCATCTACCCGATCTATTCCTCTCATGATTTTATACACCTAATATAGAAACATTGAAAATAGGTACAGGAGGAGGCCATTCGGCCCTTCGAGCCAGTACCGCCATTCATTGTGATCATGGCTGATCGTCCCCTATCAATAACCCGTGCCTGCCTTCTCCCCATATCCCTTGACTCCACTAGCCCCTAGAGCTCTATCTAACTCTCTCTTAAATCCATCCAGTGACTTGGCCTCCACTGCCCTCTGTGGCAGGGAATTCCACAAATTCACAACTGTCTGGGTGAAAAAGTTTTTTCTCACCTCAGTCTTAAATGGCCTCCCCTTTACACCTCCATAGGATTCCCCCTCATCCTCCTGTGCTCCATGGACCCAGCCTGCTCAACCTCTCCCTGTAGCTTAAACCCTCGAGTCCAGGCAACATCCTCGTAAGTCTTCTCTGTACACTTTCCAGCTCGGAGCACAGGAGGCTGAGGGATGATCTTATAAAGGTGTATAAAATCATGATGGGAACAGATGGGGTAAGTGGACACACCTTTAGAAGGCAGATACGGAGGAATTTCTTTGTTCAGAGGGTGGTGAATCTGTGGAATTCTTTGCCACAGAAGGCTGTGGAGGTCCAGTCAATGGATATTTTTAAGGCGGAGATTGACAAATTCTTGATTAGTACAGGTGTTAGAGGTTATGAGGTTCTTTGCCTCAGAGGGCGGTGCAGGCCGGTTCCCTGGATGCTTTCAAGAGAGAGTTAGATAGGGGTCTTAAAGATAGCAGAATCAGGGGATATGGGGAGAAGGCAGGAATGGGGTACTGATTGCGGATGATCAGTCGAGCCAGGATTTTGCCATGTGCCTTTTCATGCCTTTTTCGATGATTTCACCAGGATAATGCCTTTTTCACGCTCGAGTGCCTAAATCAGCCTTTTTTTGCCGTTTTGTTAAAAGGTCGTGCTATTTCCTCTAGTTTACCATCAATACAATGATGTTTTCTATGTTACGTTAATATTAATGTTATTATTAACATGTTAACAAACTATAAATTACAAGAATATTTCCACCACCGGGGCGAAACCGGGGACGCCACCGTCGGTCGTTTACACGTTCGTGCCGCTGCCCGCTGCTTCAGTCTTCCCCAAAATCTATTTATTGCTTCCAATTTTGCAAACTTCCCACAAGCTTTCACTTCCCTTGAGAAACGTGGCGAAACATTAGTGAATGACTTTCAGGATTTCAACAAAGCAACTGACGATATTCGTAAAGTTCCTGGCGATGTAGGTAAAGACATACAAGGAAAATGTGAGAGAGTGATTTTAGCTAACAAAGAATTTGAAGAAATACAAAACATAGCTAAAATTCTCAAAGGTAGTTGTAATGCACAAGATATCAACATGAATATAGAGTCTGTAGCTTGTTTCGGGTATGCACCAGTGACCTCAGCTGAGGTAGAAAGAGGTTTTTCACAACTGAAGCATATTCTGTCTGACAGACGGCATAATTTAACACCAGACAATTTGGAAAAAGTGCAACTAGGCAACTTTGGTCATTTAATGCAGTATATCTTTATATTATCATTTTTAACCATATTTTGGTGGTGGAAATACATGCTTTTTTGTGCCTTTTTTTTGTCAATAAATGCCTTTTTTCATGGCTTTTTTGACATTTTATTTTGCCTTTTTGCCTGCCTATTTCAGAGCTTTTTAGTGCCTAAACATCCTGGCTCTAATGATCAGCTATGAACACATTGAATGGCGGTGCTGGCTCGAAGGGCCGAATGGCCAACTCCTGCACCTATTGTCTATTGTCTCAGGCAGGAAAATGGGGTTGAGAGGGAAAGATAGAACATCCATGATTTAATGGTGCGGTAGACTTGATGGGCCGAATAGCCTTTGGACAGCCTGTTAGGCAGTGAACTCTTCCACATCGGTGAGACCAAATGTAGACTGGACGATTGTTTAGCTGAACACCTCCGCTCAGTCCGCCTGAACCTACCTGATCTCCCGGTTGCTCAGCACTTCAACTCCCCTCCCGTTCCCAATCGGACCTTTCTGTCCTGGGCCTCCTCCACTGTCAGGGGAGGAGGCCCAGAGATCCCGCTGAGTCATTCCAGCATTTTGTGTCTATCTTCAGTATGAATATTGATTTCTCTATCTTCATGTAACCCTTGCATCCCTTCTCTCTCTGTCCCTCCCCCACCCAAGTTGCGTCAGCTTCAAAGTCATCTTGTTGAGTCTCATTGTCTGTAACCCGTTTTCACCTAGCCCACAGCTAACAATGGCCTGTTTCCTTCATCATTGTTACTTTTTTGCATATCTTTCATTCATTTGTTCTATATCTCTCCACATCACCATCTATATCTCTCGGTTCCCTCTCCCCCGACTCTCAGTCTGAAGAAGGGTCTCGACCCGAAACATCACCAATGCCTGTTCTCCAGAGATGCTGCCTGTCCCGCTGAGTTACCCCAGCTTTTTGCGTCTGGTCTTCGGGATGATGGACAATATGGTTTTGCAACAGAGTACTGGCATCCACTACCCTACTCTGTATTTTGAATAAGGGATGTTAGATTTCCTCGGCTTAATTAAGTTTAGATTCACGCGTCACATTTGTCGGCACTGGGCCTGTACTCGCTGGAGTTTAGAAGAATGAGGGGGGGGGGGACCTCATTGAAACTTACCCCATAGTGAAAGGCTTGGATAGAGTGGATGTGGAGAGGATGTTTCCACTAGTTGGAGAGTCTAGGACTAGAGGTTATAGCCTCAGAATGAAGGACGGAGATGATGTATTCGGTGTAAACCAGCAGCTGCAGTTCCTTCCTACACGGTATGAATATTGATTTCTCTAGCTACAAGTAACCCTTGCGTCCCCTCTCTCTCCGCCCCTCCCCCACCCAAGTCGTTGTACGAGTTTCTAAGTCATCTTGTTGAGTCTCATTGTCTGTAACCCGTTTTCACCTCGCCCACTGCTAACAAAGGCCTGTTTCCTTCATCATCGTTACTTTCTTGCAGATCTTTCATTCATTTGTTCTATATCTCTCTACATCACCGTCTATATCTCTCGTTTCCCTCTCCCCCGACTCTCAGTCTGAAGAAGGTCTCGGCCCACTGAGTTACTCCAGCACTTTGTGTATATAATCGTACCAGCATCTGCAGTTCTTTCCTACGTACATGCCCCCACCTACTTTGGTCCCATTTGCCTGCGTTTGGCCCACACCGCATGGAACACGACAACTGGGCAACAGCCACAGCTGTGGGAGTGCGGTTATTCTCGCTTCTTGCTTTGCCCGACTACCACTCTGTTTGCTTGTCATCAGACAATGACTGCGTTTATCGATGGCTCAGTTCCTGCTGAGTCAGCCTAGTCTGCTGCATGACACACACACACACACACAGTTAAAGAACAATGGCCTTCTCACACCACAATAGAGGCATAGAGTGATACAGTGTGGAAACAGGCCCTTCAGCCCAACTCGCCCACAACTGGCCCAACAATGTCCCATCTACACTAGTCATAGAGTGATATAGAGTGTGGAAACAGGCCCTTCGGCCCAACTTGCCCACACCGACTAACATGTCTCAGCTACACTAGTCATCGAATGATACAGTGCAGAAATAGGCCCTTCAGCCCAACTTGCCCACACTGGCCCATCTACACTAGTGATAGAGTGATACAGTGTGGAAACAGGCTCTTCAGCCCAACTTGCCCAGCGACACTAGTCATAGAGTGATACAGTGTGGAAACGGCCTGGGGTGGAAGATTGCAACCTTCACGTGGTCCGCCCTGTTTCGACGAATGCAATCAACCTGGTGTGCACAATCAAATAAGATCAAATAGAACAAGTTGTCCTACAACTTTAGGCTGTGCACGCCATACGCAAGAAGAAGAAGAAGAAACAGGGCCTACGGCCCAACTTGCCCACACCGACTAACAATGTCCCATCTACACTAGTCCCACCTGCCCATGTTTGGTACATTTCCCTCCAAACATGTCCTATCCATGTACCTGTCTAACTGTTCCTTAAACGTTGGGATAGTCCCAGCCTCAACTACCTCCTCTGGCAGCTCGTTCCATACACCCACCATCTGTCTGAAAAAGTTACCCCTCTGATTCCTTGAATCTTTTCCCCTTCAACTTGAACCTATGTCCTCTGGTCCTCGATTCCCCTACTCTGGGCAAGAGACTCTGTGCATCTACCCGATCTATTCCTCTCATGATTTTATACACCTCATCCGCCTTTTCATCCTACACTCCAAAGACGTACAAGTTTGTAGGTTTAAGTTTAAGGGGGACAGATTTAATAGGAATCTGAGGGGTAACTTTTTCACACAGAGGGTGGTGGGTGTATGGAACGAGCTGCCAGAGGAGATAGTTGGGACTATCCCAACATTTAAGAAACAGTTAGACAGGTACATGGACAGGACAGGTTTAGAGGGATATGGACCAAGTCAAGAGTGTTTTATTGTCATATGTCCCGGATGGGACAATGAAATTCTTACTTGCTGCAGCACAACAGAATTTGTGAATATGTAAACATAGTGCATAAAGGGGGAAGAGAAAAAAAAAGTTCAATAAATAGCAAATATTAGACTAAGTGGGACCATTGGGTCCCAGCATCACACGGGAGGGCTGGTCCCCCAAAGCAATATTCCACCTATCCACCAATTCCAATATTGGTGGCCAGTGGTGGGGGGGGCTTTCAGGAGCGCTAGTATGGGTGTTGTGGGCTGAAGGGACTGGTTTCCAGAGGGCTAGTATGGACATTGTGGGCCAAATGGATTCTTGGGCTGGTGGCTCAGTCACTCAAGCCTGATGTGCTGGCAGCTCAGTCACTCAAGGCTGGTGGGCTGGCAGTTGACTCACGGCTATTCCTTGAAATTCCATTTCAAGCAGGGTGCAAGGCCACCAAATTCAAATAGCAGTTTCTTACCACTTCAAGCAGGGTGCAAGGCCACCAAATTCAAGTGCAGTTTCATACCATTTCCAGCAGGGTGCAAGGCCACTAAAGACAGTGAGTCATGACCTCTCCCTCCTCCATCTTGCAGAGACTGAGCCACGCCCACACGTCTGGGTTTTATAGCCCCTCCCCTCCCACCAGAAGGGGCGTGGCCTTCATGGCGTGATTGACAGTAGAGAGAATCTCAACATTTTTTAAACACGAATAACTCTTTTATTTTTCATCAATGGGAAAAATCCTCGGCACCTGATGGGTGGAGGGGACTCTGAGTAAGATGGCCAAAAATCACAGCGCAAACAGGAAGTGGTCAAGATTAGACTTTTAATTATCTAGAAGGCAAGGCAACTTTAATTAGGCAAGGCAACTTTAATTGGGCAAGGCAACTTTAATTAGGCAAGGCAGCTTTAATTAGGCAACACAGCTTTAGCATTTCCAAACCAAGGGCAACACAGCTTTAGCATTTCCAAACAATATTTTCAAACCACATTAAGGGCACTGACAGGTCAGTAAAACACACTCACAGTTTAGTAGACATGTGTTCAGTGTTATTCACAGAGACTGAGAGACGTGACCCTCTCGCTCCCCCATCTTGCAGAGACTGACTGAGGCACTCAACACTTCCGGGTTTAATAGTCCCTCCAGAAGGGGCGTGGCCTTCAGGAGAGAGAATCTCAACAATTGTTTAAACACTAATAACTCTTTTATTTTTCATCGATGGGAAAAATCCTCTTATCCTGTGCAGCGGAGGGGGACTATGAGTAAGATGGCCAAAAATCACAGCCATAAGTGGCAGCGTTTTTTCTAAAATCAATATACAGAACAACAGGAAGTGGTCAAGATCAGACTTTTAGTAATATAGATAGTGCAATAATAATATAGTCTTTTGCATTTCAGAGCTCAGAGCTTATTTGTTGTCATGTTTAATAGCCTGATGGGTGTAGGGAAGCTGTTTCTGAACCTGGACGTTACAGTTTTCAGGCTCCTGTACCTTCTTCCCGATGGCAGTGGTGAGATGAGTGTGTGGCCAGGATGGTGTGGGTCTCTGATGATGCTGGCTGCCTTTTTGAAGCAGCGACTATGATAGATCCCTTCGACGGTGGGGAGGTCAGAGCCGGTGATGGGCTGGGCAGTGGTCTCAACTTTTTGCCGTCTTTTCCGCTCCTGGACGTTCAAGTTGCCGAACCAGGCCACGATGCGACCAGTCAGCGTGCTCTCTACCGTGCACCTGTAGAAGTTCAGGAGAACAAGCGCAGGCATTGAAACATAGAAAATAGGTGCAGGAGGAGGCCATTCGCCCCTTCGAGCCAGCACCGCCATTCATTGTGATCATGGCTGATCGTCCCCAATCAATAACCCGTGCCTGCCTTCTCCCCATATCCCTTGACTCCACTAGCCCCTAGAGCTCTATCTAACTCTCTCTTAAATCCATCCAGTGACTTGGCCTCCAATGCCCTCTGTGGCAGGGAATTCCAGAAATTCACAACTCTCTGGGTGAAAATGTTTTTTCTCACCTCAGTCTTAAATGACCTCCCCTTTATTCTAAGACTGTGGCCCCTGGTTCTGGACTCGCCCAACATTGGGAACATTTCTCCTGCATCTAGCTTGTCCAGTCCTTTTATAATGTTTCTATAAGATCCCCCTCATCCTTCTAAACTCCAGTGAATACAAGCCTAGTCTTTTCAATCTTTCTTCATATGACAGTCCCGCCATCCCAGGGAAGTGGGACTAATGTAGCTGGGACATGTTGGTCAGTGTGGGCAAGTTGGGCCAAAGGGCCTGTTTCCACACTGTATCACTCTATGACTATTTGACTTGGTATAATTATAAATTGTCACTAGTATGTGTAAGATAGTGTCAGTGTGTGGTGATGGCTGGTCGGTGCGGACTCGGTGGGCCGAAGGGCCTGTTTCCGTGCTGTATCTCTAAACTAAACAACGGCCATTTCAAACACTTTAATTCCCCTTCCCATTCCCCTCTCTATCCTGGGCCTCCTCCAATAAGGTCAGGTTCATAAGAAATAAGAGTAGAATTAGGCCATTCGGCCCAACAAGTCTACTCTGCCATTCAATCATGGCTGATCTATCTCTCCCTCCTAACCCCCATTCTCCTGCCTTCTCCCCATAACCTCTGACACCCGTACTAATCAAGATGTCTATCTATCTCTGCCTTAAAAATATCCATTGACTTGGCCTCCACAGCCTTCTGTGGCAAATAATTCCACAGATTCACCACCCTCTGACTAAAGAAATTCCTCCTCATCTCCTTCCTAAAAGAGCAGCCTAACTCAGCGGGTCAATAGACAATAGGTGGAGGAGTAGGCCATTTGGCCCTTCAAGCCAGCACCACCACTCAATGTAATCATGGCTGATCATCCATCTCTGGAGAGAAGGAATGGGTGACCCTTCCTCAGACCAAGTATGCATTCAATCATTCAAGAGTGTTTTATTGTCATATGTCTGGGTTTTGGGAGGTCTACCATGGGCGGACCGACACAGTGAATGGTAGGGCTCTGGGGACTGTTGTAGAGCAGAAGGATTTAGATGTGCATGTACATAGAATAGAATAGAATGCCTTTTATTGTCATTCAAACAGCTTGGTTTGAACGAAATTGCATTTTCTACAGTCTTAGCATTACAAAAAATACCAAGACCCACACTTAACACAATTTACACAAACATCCATCACAGTGAATCTCCAACACCTCCTCACTGTGATGGAAGGCAAAAGTCTTATCTCTTCCCTTTGTTCTTCTCCCGCGGTCCAGCAGTCCAACTGCAGCGTCGAGGCGAACTGGGGCTCCCGACGTTAAAGCCCCCGATGTTACTGTCCACCAGGCCTGCGGTCGGAGCCTCCGAAGCTCCAAAGTCGGGTCGCAGCCGCGCGCCACCACAGCTCTTCCCGCTCCGAAGTCGGCCAGCTCCAAGATGTCAGTTCCGCCGGCTCCACGATGTTAGGCCCAACGACACCGGAGACCCGACAGGGAAAAAGTCGGGTCCCCGTACAGGGAAGAGATGAAACGGTTCCCCCCCCCCACCCCCACCCCCACATATACACAGCTAAAAAATAATACAAACTAGAATCAAAAACATACATTTAACGAGACAAAAATTAAAAAAAAAGACAGACGGACTGCAGTCGAGCCGCTGCCGTTAGGCATCGTCACACCACCACCTCCACCTAGTTCCTTGAAGGTGGTGAGGGGTAGATGGGGTGGGCAAAAGTTAGGCCAATGGGACTGTTTCCACTCTGCATGGCTCCATGAATCTGTGACTAAGTGTCTCCAATGAGGTAGATGGGAGGTCAAGACCGCTCTCTAGTTGGTGAGAGGATGGTTCAGCTGCCTGATGAACCTAAACTGAAACCTTGTGTGACCAATATGTCTTACAGCAGGTTGGCTGGATGGCAGAAGGTAACGAGTTGTGAGTCTGTGACTTGTGAGCCAGCACCGCCATTCAATGTGATCATGGCTGATCATCCCCAATCAGTACCCCGTTCCTGCCTTCTCCCCATATCCCCTGACTCCGCTATTTTTAACAACCCGATCTAGCTCTCTCTTGAAAGCATCCAGAGAACCGGCCTCCACCGCCCTCTGAGGCAGAGAATTCCACAGACTCACAACTCTCTGTGAGAAAAAGTGTTTCCTCGTCTCCGTTCTAGGCTCACCCCTTATTCTTAAACTGTGGCCCCTTACCACATTGAAACTTATCAAATAGTGAAAGGCCTGGACAAGAGTGGATGGGGAGAGGATGTTTCCACTAGTGGGAGAGTCTAGGACCAGAGGTCACAGCCTCAGAATTAAAAGACGTTCCTTTAGAAAGAAGACGAGGAGGAATTTGTTTAATCAGAGGCTGGTGAATCTCTGGAATTCTTTGCCTCAGAGGGCTGTGGAGGCCACAAGTCAGTGGACATTTTTAAGACGGTGTGTGACAGATTTATGATTAGTACGGCCTACATCTGCTCCTGGAACTTGAACTTAAGAACTTATCAGCCCAGGGCAGGACATCAGTTGGGGCAGCACAGCGGCAGTGACCCGGGTTCCATCCTGACAACGGGTGCTGTCTGTACGGAGTTTGTACGTTCTCCCCGTGACCTGCGTGGGTTTTCTCCGGGTGCTCCGGTTTAATTCCCACACCCTAAAGACGTGCAGGTTTGTAGGTTAATTGGCTTGGTATAGAAAAAAAATAAAATTGTCCCTAGTGTGTTTAGGATAGTGCAAGTGTGCGGGGATCGCTGGTTGGCGCGGATTGACTGGGCCTGTTTTCGCGCTGTTTCTCTAAACTAAATAAAATCTGTTTAACATTGGATCAGTGGAAGGGCTGGTCTGAGAATGACGGCGCCCTCTCAGGGCCGTGCTGGGACTGCATGTTGGAGTTTGTAGAACTCACCATCTCCCTCATTGGTGACCCTCGGACTATCCTTGATCGGACTTTCTGGCTTTACCTTGCACTAAACGTTATTCGCTTATTTACACTGTAAGTGTCTCGATTGTAATCAATTGTAATTCTTCTGCAGTTGTATAGGGCTCTGGTGAGACCACATCTGGAGTATTGTGTACAGTTTTGGTCTCCTAATTTGAGGAAGGACATCCTAGGGATCTGAGTCACGTGACA
>CM075988.1:68202-130887 GCA_038087875.1 Malacoraja senta
ACCCTTCCTTTAACCTTCTATGATAGATAGAGCTTTTATAAATTGGGAAAGAGCAGGAATTAAAACGTTTGGAGATATGTATGATAATGGAAGTTTTTAACATTTCACCAATTACAACTTAAATACAACTTGAATAATAATCAATATTTTAAATATTTCCAACTACGTGACTATTTGAAAAAGTATACACGGGAATATCAAAATATCTCTCCTGACTTATTAGATGGGATAATGAATATAAAAGCGGAATCAGCTAATTTAATATCATACCTATATAATTCCATTTTAAATATAGAAATTCCATCATCGGACGGGATCAGAAGAGAATGGAACAGAATTGGCTATAAAAATCTCGAAAGAGAGTTGGGATAAAACATCTATTATATGTGCATAAATGTTCGATTAACGTAAGACATACTCTGATTCAATTTAACATTTTACATAGATTATATTATTCAAAAGCTAAATTAAGTAAATTTTACCCAAATACCTCTGCTAACTGTGATAAATGCCTAGTCCAAGAATCAACTATAGCACATTCTTTTGTTTTCTGTATAAAAATTCTAAAATTTTGGAATGAAATTTTCACTAAATTATTTAAAATAAAACTGAAACCGAATGCAGAATTGATTATTTTTGGAACAATAGAAGCAAGTTTGGAGCTGACTTCGTTTCAAAGGAGTTTTCTTAGTTATGGCTTAATAACGGCAGAAAAATTAATACTGAAATTTTGGAAAAATGCTCCTACGCCAACAATAAAAATGTGGACTTCTAATATGTCGGAATTGTTACATCTAGAAGATATGAGATTCCTCCTAGCAGGTAAAACAAGACCAATTCCAAAAGATTTGGTCTCCATATATCGACTTATTACAAACATAGGGTGCAACAAAATGTTGATAATAAATGGTTTTAGGACCTGGCGAGGGGTGAGTAAAGATAAGAAGTAGGCACATCCCTTTCATATTGTCCTATCTTATTTTCTTTTTTCTCTTTTTTTCTTTTCTTCTTTAACTACTTCTTGTGGTTTAGGTTCAAATGTGTGTTCCTGGGCCACTTTTTCATTCACTCACTGACTGTCCTTGCTAGTTCTTTCTATTCTTCTTTTCTATTAAAGTTGAAAAACAGAAGTGGTACAAGAACTGTATAAATTTACGTTATTGCAGATTACTGTAATGTAAAATACTTCTAAAAAAATAAAAATATTTTTTTTTAAAAAGCTGCCAAGAGGTCTAAGACGAGACTCAAGCGCTGAGATTTTGTCTCGTCAGAGTTGACTATTTTTGGGGAAATCTGACTGCCTATGTCAAACAAGAAGTCGCAAGCCTGGGGGTAAAAATTGATAATGATGATTTTAAATCTCACATAAATAAGGTAACAAAGTGCGATTTTTATCACCTCAGAAATATTGCTAAAGTACGGCCTTTCTTAAACCAACATGCTAGAATTCGCTAGAATTTAGAAGATTGAGGGGGGATCTTGTAGAAACTTAAAAAATTCTTAAGGGGTTGGACAGGCTAGATGCAGGAAGATTGTTCCCGATGTTGGGGAAGTCCAGGACAAGGGGTCACAGTTTAAGGATTAAGGGGAAATCCTTTAGGACCGAGATGAGAAAAACATTTTTCACACAGAGAGTGGTGAATCTCTGGAACTCTCTGCCACAGAAGGTAGTTGAGGCCAGTTCATTGGCTATATTTAAGAGGGAGTTAGATGTGGCCCTTGTTGCTAAAGGGATCAGGGGGTATGGAGAGAAGGCAGGTACAGGATACTGAGTTGGATACATACATACATAGATACATAGAAAATAGGTGCAGGAGTAGGCCATTCGGCCCTTCGAGCCTGCACCGCCATTCAATATGATCATGGCTGATCATCCAACTCAGTATCCCGTACCTGCCTTCTCTCCATACCCCCTGATCCCTTTAGCCACAAGGGCCACATCTAACTCCCTCTTAAATATAGGCAATGAACTGGCCTCAACTACCCTCTGTGGCAGAGAGTTCCAGAGATTCACCACTCTCTGTGTGAAAAAGTTTTTCCTCATCTCGGTCTTAAAGGATTTCCCCCTTATCCTTAAGCTGTGACCCCTTGTCCTGGACTTCCCCAACATCGGGAACAATCTTCCTGCATCTAGCCTGTCCAACCCCATAAGAATTTTGTACGTTTCTATAAGATCCCCTCTCAATCTCCTAAATTCTAGCGAGTATAAGCCAAGTCTATCCAGTCTTTCTTCATATGAAAGTCCTGACATCCCAGGAATCAGTCTGGTGAACCTTCTCTGCACTCCCTCTATGGCTATAATGTCCTTCCTCAGATTTGGAGACCAAAACTGTACGCAATACTCCAGGTGTGGTCTCACCAAGACCCTGTACAACT
Source organism: Malacoraja senta (assembly GCA_038087875.1). Classification (NCBI taxonomy): domain Eukaryota; kingdom Metazoa; phylum Chordata; class Chondrichthyes; order Rajiformes; family Rajidae; genus Malacoraja; species Malacoraja senta. The sequence continues at coordinate 70,579 of CM075988.1, forward strand.
GCAGTAGAACCTCCCTGCTCCTATACTCAAATCCTCTTGCTATGAAGGCCAACATACCATTCGCCATGATCATATTGAATGGCTCGAAGGGCCGAATGGCCTACTCCTGCACCTATTTTCTATGTTTCTATGTTTCTATGACTGTAAAAGTCTCATAGGTAGACAAAAATGCTGGAGAAACTCAGCGGGTGAGGCAGCATCTATGGAGCGAGGAAATAGGCAACGTATCGGGTCGAAACCCTTCTTCAGACTGATGTGAGGGTGGGGGGGGGGGGGCGCAGGAGGAAGAAAGGAAGAGGTGGAGCCGGAGGGCTGAGGGAGAGCTGGGAAGGGGAAGTGAAAGTAGGGACTACCTGAAATTGGAGGTCAATGTTCATACCGCTGGGGTGTAAACTATCCAAGCAAAATATGAGGTGCTGCTCCTCCAATTTACGGTGGGACTCACTCTGGCCATGGAGGAGGCCCAGGTCAGATTCGGAATGGGAGGGGGAGTTGGTGCTGAGGGTTGGTTATTGTGAACCGAGCGGAGGTGTTCGGTGAAGCGATCGCTAAGCCTATGCTTGGTCTCACCGATGTAGAGCAGCTGACACCTAGAGCAGCGGATGCAATAGATGACGTTGGAGGAGGTGCAGGTGAACCTCTGTCGCACTCATACATGCGTTCATATCAAGCAGACTTGATTACTGCAATGCCTTATTTACCGGTCAGCCTTCAAAATCCACCAATAAGTTACAGCGCATTCAAAATGTCGCAGTCCGGATTGTAACAAATACCAAGACAAGGGAACATATCACCCCAGTATTATACTCCCTTCATTTGCTCCCTGTGAGATCCAGGATAGACTATAAGGTCCTCCTTCTTGTCTATGAAGCCCAAAATGGCTCAGGAGCAGCATATTTCACAGAGTCCCTCCTTCCCTACGCCCCTACTCGAGCACTCAGGTCTTCCGATGCCGGCCTGTTATGGGCCTGTCCTGCTTAGGCTATGTTTTCGGCGACTGTCACAGTCGTAGCAGGTCGCCGAAAAAACGGCGACTGGACCCCCCTACAACAATGTCTACAGCAACGACTACAACAATTAGCAATGTTACAACATTTTGAGATTTTAAAAATCAAGTCTGTAATTTATCCCATCAGATAAAGCATAAAAAGAAGTTTAATTTGACACCTAATTCACTTTCATATCTTCAGTATTAAAAAAGTTATGGCCATTTTCATACTCGGAAATTAGCATCTTGTTCCCTATTGCTTTTCCATTGACTTAACACAAAAGCTGTGATCGAGGACAGTCAAAAGCCCATAACTTTCTTAAAAATTAAGAAAACTGAAAGAAATGTTCAGTTATTATAGATTGAAGCATTCTGAAACAAATATGAAACAATCTTACTTGGATGACCTGAAATTAAAGCATATATATATATAAGTTAGTTACCTAATTGTAGCTAATTACAAAATTCAATTACTAGATCTAAACATCTATCAATTTCTTAAGAATAGATTAACATTTTTTAATAGCCTAAGTGTCCAAATAACATTCACACAAGAATTCACAATATAACATAATTTTTAAATCTCATTGTCATGGATTTATAGGCCAAATGGAAGGAATTTAATGTTTAATACCTGTAAATGAATGGCCATTTAAATCATCTTGCGAGTGGGATTTTCTGGAACGCGATCATTTGGAACGTTGATTTGGTGAATTTAAACCCGTATCGGCATGAAAAATACAGCCGGTTCGTTCGGGAAAAAAAATCACCGTTTCGCAACTTAAAATGTGAATTAAAGGCCTCTTAAGGAGCACTTTTATACATAAAATAAACTGCTTTTCTTTACCTGTCCCGTGCGTGAAATCCGTCCCCGTTGTCGGCGTTGACGGCTTTAGAAGCTGATTTTAAAATAACTCCAGCTCTGAACTTGTCGATCGAATAATTTAAAAAAAACACACAAAACGCCCGTAGGAACGATTCTTCAGCAAAAGCTTGCACTCCAATGAAATATAATTCAGGACAAGGTAGGAGAAACCCGCGTTTTAACCCCGCCTCCCCCTCAAAGGCGCCAAAATCGCGCACGCGGCCAGTGGCAGAATTGCAGCGCCGCTGAAGGTAAGTATTGTAACATACCTACAACAAGAATGTCTACTAGAACAAACATATAAAATTATAAAAGGACTGGACAAGCTAGATGCAGGAAAAATGTTCCCAATGTTGGGCGAGTCCAGAACCAGGGGCCACAGTCTTAGAATAAAGGGGAGGTCATTTAAGACTGAGGTGAGAAAAAACGTTTTCACCCAGAGAGTTGTGAATTTGTGGAATTCCCTGCCAAGTCACTGGATGGATTTAAGAGAGAGTTAGATAGAGCTCTAGGGGCTAGTGGAGTCAAGGGATATGGGGAGAAGGCAGGCACGGGTTATTGATTGGGGACGATCAGCCATGATCACAATGAATGGCGGTGCTGGCTCGAAGGGCCGAATGGCCTCCTCCTGCACCTATTTTCTATGTTTAACCTACCACCTAGTCAACGTCAAGCTACGGCAAGCTGCCGACAACTGGCGACCCATTAAGACGTCCACCTACGACCACACCTATGACAACCTACGACCACACAAGCTACGACAAGCAACGACCCTGTCGGTGACAACTGACAACAATTCAGTCGCCGGTACCTGTCGCCGGTTGACGTAGGTCGTCGCCAATGGAACTCACCGAAGTCAGCACCCGGCGAAAACCTACGTCACCTGGCGACAACCTACGCCAGCACCTACGTCAGGAGAAGTCGAGCTACGCTCATTGGTGTCAAGCCCACTGTCGCCGAAAATTTGTCAACACGATGAAAATCCAGCGGCGACCGGAAAGGCGCTACGACTCTTTGGGCGACTGAGGAGACGACTCACTACCATACAGGCGACACCCATGTGGCAACAGCGTAGTCGCCTGTAGTCGCCTAAAAAATAGCCTAAGTGGGACAGGCCCTTTAGCATCTCAACGCCGCAGCAATAAGAACATTGGTGAAGCAGCCTTTTTCAATGACGCCACCAACCTGTGGAATATCCCACTCAGGGCTACGAGAGACATCCACTCAGTTGACATTTGTAAACGGCAGCTAAAAACGTCTCTTTTAACTGATTTTACTCTGTATTTGACCTCAGTGGTTTTTTTTTTGTCGTTTCCCATTTTCACTTTTATATTTTAAATATTGATATAAATATGTGCCTTTTAGGCTATTAGCAGCCTATGTCCTTACTGTTCAAGAATTATGAGTCAAGAGAGTTTTATTGTCATGTGACCCAGATAGAACAATGAAATTCTTGCTTTGCTGCAGCACAATAGAATATGTAAACATAGTACGCAACAGGAGATAAAAGTTCAATGTGTCTATAGACCATAGACCATATATATACACACAATAAATAAACAGATAGAGTGCAATAATAATAGGCTGTTAGTGTTCAGAGCTTGTTTGATGTCGTGTTTGATAGCCTGAGGGAAGAAGCTGTTCCTGAACCGTGATGTTCCAGATTTCAAGCTCCTGTACCTTCTTCCCGATGGCAACAGAGAGATGAGTGTGTGGCCAGGATGGTGTGGGTCTCTGATGATGTTGGCTGCCTTTTTGAGGCAGCGACTGTGATAGATCCCGTCGACGGTGGGGAGGTCAGATCCGGTGATGGACTGGGCAGTGGTCACAACTTTCTGCAGTCTTTTAAATTTACTGTTTTAAATTGTATTTTTTTGTTTAGTCCTGTGTTTTTGTGGAAAGCACTCGGGGTTGCATTTAATTGTATGAAAAGTGCTATACAAATAAAATTATTATTATTATTAATACATGATTACAATTGAGCCATCCACAGTGTACAGATACATGATAAAAGGAATAACGTTTAGTGCGAGGTAAAGTCCAGTAAAGATAGTCCAAGGGTCACCAATGAGGTAGATAGTAGTTCAGGACCGCTCTCTGGTTGTGGTAGGATGGTTCAGTTGCCTGATAACAGCCGGGAAGAAACTCCCTGAATCTGGAGGTGTGCATTTTCACTCTTCTGTGCCTCTTGCCCGATGGGAGAGGGGGGAAGAGGGAGTGGCCGGGGTGCGACTGGTCCTTGATGATGCTGCTGGCCTTGCCGAGGCAGCGTGAGGGGGTGGGGAGGGGTGGGTGAAGCTGGTTGTGGCTAGATTGTTGGTTGCTCCAGATTCCAGCATCTGCAGTCTCAGCATCAGAGATCTTGTGTCTCTGGTTCAGATGCAGTCTGCACAGGTCCATTGACTGGGCAATACTACCCTCTGCTGCCCAATGTCTGTGTGTGCAGGAATAGGACACACAAAGTGCAGGAGTAACTCAGCGGGTTAGCGTCATAGAGTCACAGGTAGAGTGTGGAAACAGGCCCTTCAGCCCAACTCGCCCATACTGGCCAACATGTCCCAGCTAAACTAGTCCCACCTGCCTGCGCTTGGTCCATATCCCTCCAAACCTGTCCTATCCATGTACCTGTCAAACTGTTTCTTTGACATTGGGATAATCCCGGCCTCAACTACAATAGACAATAGACAATAGGTGCAGGAGTAGGCCATTCAGCCCTTCTAGCCAACACCACCATTCAATGTGATCATGGCTGATCATCCCCAATCAGTACCCCGTTCCTGCCTTCTCCCCATATCCCCTGACCGCTATCTTTAAGAGTCCTATTTAGCTCTCTCTTGAAAGCATCCAGAGAACCTGCCTCCACCGCCCTCTGAGGCAGAGAATTCCACCGACTCACAACTCTCTGTGAGAAAAAGTGTTTCCTCGTCTCCGTTCTAAATGGCTTACTCCTTATTCTTAAACTGTGGCCCCTGGTTCTGGACTCCCCCAACACCGGGAACATGTTTCCTGCCTCTAGCGTGTCCAATCCTTTAATAATCTTATATGTTTCAATGAGATCCCCTCTCATCCTTCTCAACTCCAGAGTGTACAAGCCCAGCTGCTCCATTCTCTCAGCATATGACAGTCCCGCCATCCCGGGAATTAACCTTGTAAACCTACACTGCACTCCCTCAATAGCAAGAATGTCCTTCCTCAAATTAGGGGACCAAAACTGCACACAATACTCCAGGTGTGGTCTCACTAGGGCTCTGTACAACTGCAGAAGGACCTCTTTGCTCCTATATTCGATTCCTCTTGTTATAAAGGCCAACATGCCATTCGCTTTCTTCACTGCCTGCTGTACCTGCATGCTTACTTTCATAGACTAATGTACCAGGACCCCCAGATCCTGTTGTACTTCCCCTTTTCCCAACTTGACGCCATTTAGATAGTAATCTGCCTTCCTGTTTTTGATACCAAAGTGGATAACCTCACATTTATCCGCATTAAACTTCATCTGCCATGCATCTGCCCACTCACCCAACCTGTCCAAGTCACCCTGCATTCTCATAGCATCCTCCTCACAGTTCACACTGCCACCCAGCTTTGTGTCATCTGCAAATTTGCTAATGTTACTTTGAATAGGGCTCTGGAAGATTGTGGAGTCAGGGGATATGGGGAGAAGGCAGGAACGGGGCACTGATTGTGGATGATCAGCCATGATCACATTGAATGGCATTGCTAGCTTGAAGGGCCGAATGGCCTACTCCTGCACCTATTGTCTATTGTCTATTGCCCTGTTCTCATCCAAATCATTGATGTAGACGACAAACAGTAACGGGCCCAGCACCGAAAACCCTGTGGCACACCACTAGTCACAGGCCTCCATTCTGAGAAGCAACCTTCCACCATCACCATTAGCTTCCTTCCATGGAGCCAATTTGCTATCCATTCAGCTATCTCTCCTTGGATCCCATGCGATTTAACCTCCCAGAGCAGCCTACCATGCGGCACCTTGTGGAATACCTCACTGAAATCCATGTAAATAACCTCCTCACCTCTGGACCATGGCAGCACTTACACAGCAGGCTCCTGTTGTAGAATAGGGAGACAATAGGCAATAGGTGCAGGAGTAGGCCATTCGGCCCTTCAAGCCAGCACTACCATTCAATGTGATCATGGCTGATCATCCCCAATCAGTACCCCGTTCCTGTCTTCTCCCCATATCCTCGGTAAAAGATCCCAGGCTCCGCGATGGTAAGCCCGCGCCACGCCCGCGGCTTGAAGCTCCGGGCCGGTCCCCAGGAAAGGCCGCACCATTCCAAGTTGTTGGCTGCAGGGGGTGGGGGGGGGGGGATGGAGATGCAACACGAAAAAAAATCGCAGCTCCATCGAGGTATATCAGATAGAAGCACAGAGTCAATTTTAATTTTTTTTTTTTTTCAATTTAATTCAATTTATTTGTCTTTTGAGGGACAAATTTGTCATTTGGACCCCTTGAGGTCCAAACGAAATGTCGTTTCTGCAGCCATACAATACAAAACAAAGAAGACCCGAGACACAACACAATTTACACATACATCCATCACAACGCTGTGATGGAAGGCAAAAATAACGTATCTCTCCACTGCACTCCCCCCCCCCGATGTCAGAGTCAAAGTCAAAGCCCCCGGCGGGCGATGGTAATTATCCCGCGACCATTATAGCCTCGCCGGGTGATGCAAGGTCGCGCACCGGGTCTTGGTGTTAGAGCCCCGGCGCTCGCCCGCAAAGTCCGGCAGCCATTCCAAGCCGCACGGGGGGATAAAGCCCCGCTCCAGGTGCTCTTCAACCCCGCAACTCGGGCGGGAGAGTCGCCGCTGCGGAAGCCCCGAAAAGCGGTCTCCCACCAGGGGACCCGCGGGCTTCCAGTGTTGCCGTCCGCCAGACCCGCGGTTGTAACCTCCGAATCTCCGGCGGTCGGGTCGCAGCAGCGATTGTTTCCACCACAGCTCCACCCGCTCCGGACTCGGCCAGCCCCGTGACGGTGAGTAGTCCGCAGCTCCGCAACTGGAGCCCCAGGTCGTTCCTGCTGGAGGCCGCTCCACGTTGCCCAGCCCCAACGACAACGGAGACCCGACAAAGAAAAGGTCAGGTCTCCCGTGCAGGGGAAAGATTTCAAAGTTCTCCCCCCCCCACCCCCACCCCCACCCCCCCCACACACATACCCCGACAAAAAAAATAATAAAAACTACATAAAACGAGACAAAAATAATAAAAAGACAGACGGACTGCAGAGGCCGCTGCTGACGAGAGTCAGGCAGCATCTGTGGAGAACTTGGATAGGTGACGATTTGGATTGAAACTTGAACGTCGCCTATTCCTTTTTTTCCACATATGCTGCCTGACCCATTGAGTTACTCCAGCACTTTGTGTCTATCTCCGGTTTAAACCAGCATCTGCAATTCCTTCCTAAACTAAACTAAACTAAACTAGACAGACGGCACGGTGGCGCAGTGGGTAGAGCTGCTGCCTCACAGCGCCGGAGACCCGGGTTCCATCCCGACTACGGGTGCTGTCTGTACGGAGTTTGTAGGTTCTCCCCGTGACCTGCGTGGGTTTTCTCCGGGCGCTCCGGTTTCCTCCCGCACTCCAAACACGTGCAGGTTTGTTGGTTAATTGCCTTTGGTTGTCCCCAGTGTGTGTAGGATAGTGTTAGTGTGTGGGGATCGCTTGTCGGGGTGGGCTCGGTGGGCTGAAGGGCTTGTTTGCGCACTGTACGTATCTCTAAACTAAACTAATCTAAACTAAACTGAACTGCAGTGAAGTGAACTAACCTAGACTGCGGAGATGGAAGCTTTATGTGCTTCCCCCGCCCCCCCATTGGCCACCAATATTGGAATTGGTGGAGAGGTGGAATATTGTGTTGGGGGACCAGCCCTCCCGTGTGATGCTGGGACCCAACGGGTCCCACTTAGTCTAGTGTATTGTTATGTGTGTGTACCCTTGTATGCAGCACATTAGTATCTGCACTGATGTAAAGCACTTTGGTCAACGTGAGTTGTTTTTAAATGTGCGATACAAATAAAATTGACTGACTGAATGACTTTGAATACAGCTTAAAAATCCTCGGAGTCAATATCACCAACTACTTCTCCTGGACCACCCATATTGAAGCAACGACCAAGAAAGCACACCTATTTCCTTAGAAGGCTAAGGAAGTTCAACATGTCCCCGACAACTCTCACCAACTTCTACAGATGCGCCGCAGGAAGCATTTTATCGAGGTGCATCACAGCACGGTTTGGGAACAGCTCCATCCAAGACCGCAAGAAATTGCAGCGAATTGTGGACGCAGCCCAGACCATCACACAAACCAACCTCCCTTCCATTGACTCCATCTACACCTCACGCTGCCTCGGCAAGGCCAGCAGCATCATCAAGGACCAGTCTCACCCCGGCCACTCCCTCTTCTCCCCTCTCCCATCAGGCAAGATGTACAGAAGTGTGAAAGCGCACACCTCCAGATTCAGGTGCAGTTTCTTCCCGGCTGTTATCAGGCAACTGAACCATCCTCTCACCAACTAGAGAGCGGTCCTGAACTCCCATCTACCTCATTGGAGACTGTCAGACTATCTTTGAATGGACTTTACTGGACTTTACCTTGTACTAAACGTTATTCCCTTTATCGTGTATCTGTACAGTCTGTACGCAATGTGTACACAGCGGAACATTTATGTACGCAACAAAACCTTTTCACTGTAGCTCGATGCACATGACAATAAACTAAGTTCACATTTATTGCCCCATGCACCAGTTAAGGTACGGTGGAATTTGATTTACCATGCAGCCATACAAACAAAAAGAGCACAATATACAATAGAATATAACATGAACATCCACCACAGTGGAACCAACATTCTTCACTGTGGTAGAAGGCAACAAAGTTCAATTAGTCCTCCTCCTTTGTTCCCCCGTGGTCGGGGCCATGAACCCTCCGTAGTCGCCGCTACGGACGGCCCGATGTACAGGGCCTCTCGTCGGGATTCTCGAAACTCCGACGTCGGGACAGACGGACACCCCGCGGCTTGGAGGTCCCGAATCGGCTGCTTCCTTCCGGAGAACGCGGCTTCACGATGTTATAGGCCGCAGGCCGGCGGTCGGAGCTCTTCTCCGGCGATCCCCGGCAAGGGCTCGCCCGGCACCGAGATGGAAAGTCCGCACTGCGCCTGCTGCTGAAGCTCTGGGCCCGACTCCGGGAAAGGCCCCACCAATCCAAGCTGTTAGGCCGCGAGGGAGGGGAAAATACAACTAAGGGAAAAGTCGCATTCCACCGAGGTAAGTGACTAAAAAACAGTTTCCCCCAATTCCCGCCCCCAACCCCCCCCCACACTAAAACACACTTTTAGACAGACTAAAAACACAAAAAAAAGTGGAATGGATGAACAGCTGCTGGCGTGGCTGCCGGCTCGCGGCTCCACCCGTCACGATTGTTCAGTGACAATCCTACTGTACATTAGGAACAATCATTACCACGTATACTAGTGTAAGACGTTAGACCACATGAGTCCATACACAAGAGTCGCCACGTTCAAGATACTATCTTGTACCATCCATGTTCTCCACAGATGCTGCCTGACCCGCTGAGTTACTCCAGCACTCTGTGAAACGTCACCTATCCATGTTCTCCACAGATGCTGCCTGACCCGCTGAGTTACTCCAGCACTCTGTGTCATCTTGTATCCTTCTGGTCTGAATCTTAAAAATAATGCCACATTCTTATCTTGGCCATAAAGGCCTGTTGTCGTGGTGACGACCCTGGGTGGGAGTTGCAGGGGTCGGCCTGGCCTGGCGATGTTTTTCGGTGACCCCCACCGCTGCTCCGCAGCACCGTGCCGCTGCTGGCCGCGTCCAATCCACGCGCTCGGCCTGTTGGAGCAGCGCTCGATCTACTGGAGCCCCAGGCTGCTGCTGGGCCTCCAGCGGCCCACTCCACCCGCCGCCAGACTTGCATTCCTCCTAACGATGATCGTGATGGAGAGGATTCCAGCATCTTCTCCGCGTTGCAGACAAGGTCAGAGAGTGATACAGCTTGGGTTGCCAACTTTCTCACTCCCAAATAAGGGACGAAAGGTCAAAATACGGCACAAATTCCCCACGGCAATTCGTTGACCGACTCGGCCGTGGCTGGGTGAATGATGAGTTGGCCAGGGTGCTATATATTGATAATAATACCAGCCTCAACTACCTCCTCTGGCATCTCGTTCCATACACCCAACACCGTGTGAGTGAAAAAGTCGTCCCTCGGGTTTCGATTAAATCTTTCCCCTCTCTCCTTAAACCTATCTCCTCTAATTCTTGCTTCCCACACTCTGGGTCAATTCACCCGATCTATTCCTCTCATGATTTTGGACACCTCTGTAAGATCGCCCCTCATCCTCCTGCGCTCCAAGGAATAAAGTCCTAGCCTGTTGGGAAGTACAACAGGATCTGGGGGTCCTTGTTCATCAGTCAATGAAAGTAAGCATGCAGGTACAGCAGGCAGTGAAGAAAGCCTTTATAACAAGAGGAGTTGAGTATAGGAGCAAAGAGGTCCTTCTGCAGTTGTACAGGGCCCTAGTGAGACCACACCTGGAGTATTGTGTACAGTTTTGGTCCCCTAATTTGAGGAAGGACATTCTTGCTATTGAGGGAGTGCAGCGTAGGTTTACAAGGTTAATTCCCAGGATGGCGGGACTGTCAAATGCTGAGAGAATGGAGCAGCTGAGCTTGTACACTCTGGAGTTTAGAAGGATGAGAGGGTATCTCATTGAAATATATAAGATTGTTAAGGGCTTCGACACACTAGAGGCAGGAAACATGTTCCCGATGTTGGGGGGAGTCCAGAACCAGGAGCCACAGCTTAAGAATAAGGAGTAAGCCATTTAGAACGGAGACGAGGAAACCTTTTCTCACAGAGAGTGGTGAGTGTGGAATTCTCTGCCTCAGAGGGCGGTGGAGGCAGGTTCTCTGAATGCTTTCAAGAGAGAGCTAGATAGGGCTCTTAAAAATAGCGGTCAGGGGACATGGGGAGAAGGCAGGAACGGGGTACTGATTGGGGATGATCAGCCATGATCACATTGAATGGCGGTGCTGGCTCGAAGGGCCAAATGGCCTACTCCTGCACCTATTGTCTACTGTCTATTGTCTGTTGTCTGCCCAACCTCTCTCCCTGTAGCTCAGGCCCTCGAGTCCTGGGAACATCCTCGTAAACTGCGCAGCGGTAGAGTTACTGCCTGACTGTGCCAAAGTGCCTTGACTACGGGTGCTGTCTGTACGGAGTTTGCATGTTCTCCCCATGAGCTGCCTGGGTTGTCTCCGGGTGCTCCGGTTTCCTCCCACACTCCAAGAGACGGTTGTAATTGTAAATTGTCCCTAGTGTGTGTGTGTGTGGGGGATAGTGCTTGTGTGTCGGGATCGCTGGTCACAGAAACAGAGGAGATATGGACGGTGATGTAGAGAGATGTAGAACAAATAACAATAGACAATAGATAATAGAAAATAGGTGCAGGAGTAGGCCATTCGGCCCTTCGAGCCTGCACTGCCATTCAATATGATCATGGCTGATCATCCAACTCAGTATCCTGTACCTGCCTTCTCTCCATACCCCCTGATCCCTTTAGCCACAAGGGACACACCTAACTTAAATATAGCCAATGAACTGGCCTCAACTACCTGCTGTGGCAAAGAATTCCACAGATTCACCACTCTCTGTGTGAAAAATGTTTTCCTCATCTCGGTCCGAAAAGACTTCCCCCTTATCCTTAAACTGTGACCCCTTGTTCTGGACTTCCCCAACATCGGGAACAATCTTCCTGCATCTAGCCTGTCCAACCCCTTAAGAATTTTGTAAGTTTCTATAAGATCCCCTCTCAATCTTCTAAATTCTAGCGAGTACAAGCCGAGTCTATCCAGTCTTTCTTCATATGAAAGTCCTGCCATCCCAGGAATCAGTCTGGTGAACCTTCTCTGTACGCCCTCTATGGTCGGCGTGGACTCGGTGGGCTGAAGGGCCTGTTTCCACGCTGTGTCTCCAAAACTAAACTAAGCCAAACGTCGGCGGAAGAACCACCTCCGCAAACATGAAAGGGTGCGACTTAATGCGAGTGGAGATCTTTACGAGTGGTTGGAATGTCAGCTGGAGGGAAGGTCAGACTCTGGTGGGATTCCTGAGTTAAATGGACTGTAAGTGCGGACAAATTGAGAAGTTAAACCTCCCCCTAATTACAGGCCGCTCCCCTCATTCATGTCCATGGAAACATTAGCGGTGGTGGTCCCATTAGCGGGGTGATAGCGGGAGGTTGGAATGCTTGAGGCCGAGGGGGGGGGAGATGGGACTGAGATAAGATGGGTAATGGTTGCGTATACATGAGCGTGGTCGGTGAGTGCATGCCTTATCCACTCCATCAGCTGCAGGTTTCAAAACGCCTCCGAGAAAACATTCAGCTCCATAATCACCAGGGCACATTGCTCAGTCCGATATTAATCCACCCACTACCTTAGCTTGGGGGGGGGTGGTGGTAGCAGGTGAGGCGGGGCAGGGTGGGGGGGGGGGGAGAGGGGGGAGGATCAACAGTTTAATGGTCCTTTATTGTCACGTGTCCACTGTTTAGTTTAGATTAGCTTAGGTTAAACAGAGAAACAGAGATAATAGGTGCAGGAGGAGGCCATTCGGCCCTTCGAGCCAGCACCGCCATTCATTGTGATCATGGCTGATCTTCCCCAATCAATAACCCGTGCCTGCCTTCTCCCCATATCCCTTGATTCCACTAGCCCCTAGAGCTCTCTGCCTGATAACAGCTGGGAAGAAACTGTCCTTGAATCTGGAGGTGTGCGTTTTCACACTTCTCTACCTCTTGCCCGATGGGAGAGGGGAGAAGAGGGAGTGGCCAGGGTGAGACTGGTCCTTGATGATGCTGCTGGCCTTGCCGAGGCAGCGTGAGGTGTAGATGGAGTCAATGGAAGGGAGGTTGGTTTGTGTGATGGGGACTGGTTTGTCCGAAAGAGAGGTGAACAGGATAAAGTGTGCCACAGGTGGACACAGGTGAGGTGGGTTTCAATAGACAGAGGGTGGCAGCAGGTATCACACTTGCCTGGACCACCCATATTGAAGCAACGACCAAGAAAGCATACCTACTTCCTTAGAAGGCTAAGGAAGTTCAACATGTCCCCTACAACTCTCACCAACTTCTACAGATGCGCCGCAGGAAGCATTTTATCGGGATGCATCACAGCACGGTTTGGGAACAGCTCCATCCAGGACCGCAAGAAATTGCAGCGAATTGTGGACGCAGCACAGACCATCACACAAACCGACCTCCCTTCCATTGACTCCATCTACACCTCACGCTGCCTCGGCAAGGCCAGCAGCATCATCAAGGACCAGTCTCAACCCGGCCACTCTCTCTTCTCCCCTCTCCCATTGGGCAAGAGGTACAGAAGTTTGAAAACACACATCTCCAGATTCAGGGACAGTTTCTTCCCAGCTGTTATCAGGCAACTGAACCATCCTACCACCAACTAGAGAGTGGTCCTGAACTCCCATTTGCCCACTCACCCAACCTATCCAAGTCACCTTGCAGCCTCCTAGCATCCTCCTCACAGCTAACACTGCCCCCCAGCTTCGTGTCATCCGCAAACTTGGAGATGTTGCATTCAATTCCCTCGTCCAAATCATTAATATATATTGTAAATAGCTGGGGTCCCAGCACTGAGCCTTGCGGTACCCCACTAGTCACTGCCTGCCATTCTGAAAATTGTAGTTGGGTTGGGGGGAGTTCCCCCCCCACCACGGGTACCATGTAATCCCGTGCTACCTGCTCCATGGTCAGATAGTCGACGACTAAACCGTCTCCCCCACCCTGGTTTGCCAGGTGAGGGGGGGGCTGTGGATCCCCAGCAGGACCAAAAACAAGACCTGTCAAAGGGCAGATGAGCTTCTAGCGAGCCGACGGCCATCCACACTTCAGTAGAAGTTGCGATCACTGTCGTACATGGCATTGTAGGGAACGATGATAAATCACACACACACCAAAATCCTAGACTTCCAGCGACGGAAGTCCGCAGGAACTGGAGGACAGAGATGTGTGGTGCGTCTGTCACCGTTCCCGTCGGAAACCAGCACCACGGCGTCGCTAATGTTTTCAAACGATGATGAATGAAGCATTGTCGCGCACCAGTTCCAGAGACGGAGTCCAATGTCGGTGTACATGGGGGAGGAGTGTTCAGGAAAGAACTGCAGATGCCGGTTTACACCGAAGATAATAACAAAATGCTGGAGTAACTCAGTGGGTCAGGCAGCATCTGTGGAGTGAAGAAATGGGCGACGTTTCGGGTCGAGACCCTTCTTCAGACTTGGAGTCAGGGGAATGGACTAGACTAGAGATATGGAAGGGTAAAGTGTGAAAACAACAGATCAAAGCTGATGATGAATAAATGAATGAATGAATGAATGAATGAATGAATAGTTTATTTCGGTCATACATTAAAAAGAACAAAACTTTACAATCTGTGTGAATATGAACCAACACTGTATCCATTTCACACAACGTTCACATAATCAATGACCGAAAAAGGAATAGGCTGAAGCCACCAAGCTTATTTTGCCTATCCTATACAATCCATAAAATAATCCAGAATATCAGCATTACAAAGGGAAAAAAAAAAATTACTCTAAATTGTAGTCCTTACATTTAAATCATTTCACATTATAATCCATAATTATTTTACATTTTAAGGCTTTTTTGAAACTCAACAGAGCTACAAAATTTCAACTCATCACTAAGCCCATTCCATGATGATCAAGGACGTGTAGAATGGTTCTCTGTTGGCCAGGGGAATGGTAACCGTAAAGGTAATTTTAAACTTTTCCAATGCCCAACTTATTATTGCCGATAATACACAGGAAGGGAGGAGCGGAATTTACGCAGTTGATAACAAAAACTAATCCTCCGGGTCGTTCTTTCCAGTTTCATTGATCCTTTATTGAAGTAGTTGTACGTACAAAGAAGTGAACATTCCAGATCGCTTTATAATAATAATAATAATAAATCCTTTATTTCGAACAGACTATAAAATAAAAAGCAAGTATGAAACAGCATACACAAAACAAAAAAACAAAACAAGAATATTTATAAAGTGTCATAAACAATATTTATAAATATATGAATCGTATGTGTCCGAAAAGGAGCAGGAAGAAGCCAAAGCTTATTAATTCCCACCCCTTATTCAACTGCTTATAATTTTCTTATACAAATTTAGCAGCTATAAGCACCTATTTCCATATGTACACCAAACTATTTACATTTGTACACTAATCAAATATTTGCAAAGCCATACAAAAAAAAAAGAGAAAAAAATAACAAATAAAAAACCCTCCTGTACTATACAGTATCTCTTAATCCGTATCTATACAAAATCCCTGCCCAAGCGTACCAAATAATTCTGCAAGAAATATCTGGACAAAATCTGGACAAAATAATAAAATATGCTGACAGTAAAGAGGCTGTCCCACTGCGGCGACCTAATTGGCGAGTTTAGGAGAGTTTAGGAGAGTTTGAAAAATGTCATGTTGAAGACCTCCTTCCACTATGTTGAAGACCAGCTTCGACTAACTTCGGGAAAATTGGACACCGAATAGTGGAGAGTGAAGACGACCTCCTTCGATCTCCTTCGACCTCCCTTCGACTATGTTGAAGACTATCTACGATTACCTTCGACTACCCTCGATTACCTACGAATAACATGCCGACCTACTACGACCTACCTCGACTAAACCTACGAGTAAAAAAAGTATCAATTTTTTCCATGGCGACCTATTTTTACTCGCGGGCATTTTTCAGCATTTTGAAAAATACGCCGCGACCTAGCTGAGGCCTCGAGTACGCGGGGACCACTCTCGAGCATGAAGGAGAGTTACAAAGACCTCCTAGGACCTCGTGTCGACCATGCTGCGAGTACGAGTTGAGGGCAAACTTGTCAGAACTCGCGGATTAGGTCACCGCAGTGGGACAGCCCCTTAACTAAGCCTAAGCAAGAATGGCTCCGACAGTAACCATGTTGGTCAGTGCGGGCAAGTTGGTGTGAAGGGTCTGTTTCCACGCTGTATGACTTCCTGACTCCGATCTGCCCCATGGGAGCAGGGAGAAGAGGGAAAAGATCGGCAGGTACAGAAACACCATTTAAATGAGATTTGTGGTGAAATGGTGAGGAAAGGTTAGATAGAGGCTCTCACCCTAGTCATGGTCACTGTCGTCCTGTTGAGTTTCATATAAGATTATTATGGGTTTGGACACGCTAGAGGCAGGAAACATGTTCCCGATGTTGGGGGAGTCCAGAACCAGGGGCCACAGTTTAAGAATAAGGGGTAAGCCATTTAGAACGGAGACGAGGAAACACTTTTTCACACAGAGAGCGGTGAGTCTGTGGAATTCTCTGCCTCAGAGGGCGGTGGAGGCAGGTTCTCTGGATGCTTTCAAGAGAGAGCTAGATAGGGCTCTTAAAGATAGTGGAGTCAGGGGATATGGGGAGAAGGCAGGAATGGGGTACTGATTGGGGATGATCAGCCATGATCACATCGAATGGCGGTGCTGGCTCGAAGGGCCGAATGGCCTACTCCTGCACCTATTGTCTATTGTCCATTGTCTATTGTCATTGTTTCAGTGGCTGCCTCGCCAGCAGCCGTTAGTCCTTTCACCCTTATTGTTATTTTTAATGCGTCTAAATGTATGTTTTAAATGTTCCTCAGTATGTCTTATGTGGGGGGGTGGTAGGGGGAACCATTTTTTCCAGTCACTTACCTGGATGGAGATGCGTCTTTTCTCTGCGTCGCATCTTCGCCCCCCCCCCTCCCCCTCGCGGCCTACCAACTGGATAGGCGCGGCCTTTCCTACCGGAGACCGGCCAGAGCTTCAGCAGTGGGCGCAGCACTGAATTACCATCGCGGAGCGGGGCGATGCCTTGCCAAGGCCTTGCGGAGCGTTGGGCCTGCTGACTTTAACATCGTGGAGCTGCGGTCTGCGGAGCTTCTAGCCACAGGCGCGACGCTGACTTTAACATCCTGGAGGCCTGGGACCTTGTGCCGGGGATCGCCAGTGTTGGAGCTCCCTCCAGCTCGGCCTGTGGACTTCGGAAGCCGCGGTCTCCGGTAAGAAGCGGCCGATTCGGAAACTCCAGGCCGCAGAGTGTGTTCATCCGTTCCAACGTCGGAGTTCCGATCATCCCAGCAAAAAAGGACCTGAACATCCGTAACGGCGACTGCGCAGGGCTCAAAGGCCCCGACCACGGGTGAACAAAGAGGAAGGAAGATGACTGAACTTTACTGCCTTCCCCCACAGTGGGAAACGTTGATTCCGCTGTGTGGGGATGTTCATGTTAAACTCTATCGTGTATTGTGTTCTTTTTATTGGTATGGCTGTATGGTAGCTCAAATCTCACTGTACCAATTGGTGCATGCGACAATACATGTAAACTTGTGAACTTGACTTGAAATTCGTCATCACCAACCCCACAGCCAACAATGGACCATTGTGGGCTCCAATTTTCCTTGATCACCGTCTTTTCTGCATCTTTCATTAATTTGTTCTATATCTCAGTGCATCATGGTCTATATCTCTCGATTCCCTTTTCCCTGCCTCTCAAGAAGGGTCTCGACCCGAAACGTCAATCTATTCCTCTTCTCCCGAGATGCTACCCGACCCTTTGAGTTACTCCAGATTTTTGTGCCTGTCTGGTGTTTAGAGGGATGTGGGTCAAACGCAGGCAGGTGGGACGTCTGTACATAATCAGTAGAATCAAGGTCCAGTCTCACCCCGGCCACTCCCTCTTCTCCCCTCTCCCATCGGGCAAGAGGTACAGAAGTGTGAAAACGCACACCTCCAGATTCAGGGGCAGTTTCTTCCCAGCTGTTATCAGGCAACTGAACCATCCTACCACAACCAGAGAGCGGTGCTGAACTACTATCTACCGCATTGGTGACCCTCAGACTATCCTTGACCGGACTTTGCTGGCTTTACCTTGCACTAAACGTTATTCCCTTACCCTGCTCGATTGTAATCATGTATTGTCTTTCCTCTGACTGGATAGCACGCAGCAACAGCTTTTCACTGTACCTCGGTACACGTGACAATGACCTAAACTGAACTGATTGAGTCCGCGCCTACCAGCGATCCCCGCACATTAACACCATCCTACACCCACTAGGGACAATTTACAAGTTAGACCAAGCCAATTAACCTACAAACCTGTACGTCTTTGGAATGTGGGAGGAAACCAAAGCACCTGCAGAAAACCCACGCAGGTCACGGTGAGAACGTATAAACTCTGTACAGACTGTCTTGAGTCTGTCTTTGGTTTAGAGGGATATGGGCCAAACGTGGTGAGACAGGTCTTTGACTGCTCTACATCGGTGAGACCAAGCGCAGGCTTGGCGATCGCTTCGCCCCACACCTCCGCTCAGTTCGCAATAACCAACCCCGATCTCCCGGTGGCTCAGCGCTTCAACCCCCCCCCCACCCACCTTTCTGTCCTGGGCCTCCTCCATTGTCAGAGTGAGTCCCACCGCAAATTGGAGGAACAGCACCTCATATTTCACTTGGGTAGTTTATACCCCAGCGGTATGAACATTGACTTCTCCAATTTCAGGTAGTCCCTGCTTTCTCCTTCCTTCCCCTCCCCTTCCCAGCTCTCCCACAGCCCACTGTATCCGCTTCTTCCTTTCTTTTCCCCGCCCCCCCTCCCCGACATCAGTCTGAAGAAGGGTCTCGACCCGAAACGTCACATATTCCTTCGCTCCATAGATGCTGCCTCACCTGCTGAGTTTCTCCAGCAATTTTGTCTACCTTCGATTTTTCCAACATCTGCAGTTCTTTCTTAAGCACAGGTCTTTGATTAAGTCGGCTGCTTTCCTGAGGCAGCGTGATATGTAGCTGGAGTATGGTCCGTGTGTCTCGATGTATCGGAAGGAACTGCAGATGGTTCATACCAAAGATAGACACAAAATACTGGAGTAACTCAGCGGGACAGGCACCATCTCAGGAGAGAAGGAATGGGTGACGTTTCTTCAGACTGAGCTTGGTTTGGAGGAGGTGAGAGGAGTGGAAGGAGAAGTTGTTGAGGGTGGGGACCAGCTCCGTTAGGCGGAGTAGGGTGTTAGTCGAGAGAAGTTGGCTGGTTCTGCAATTGAGGAAGAAACGGAGGGTTTTAAGGCCATCCTGGTGGGGAATGGAGGTGCAGAGTGACTGAACGTCCATAGTAAAGATGAGGGAGTGGGAACTCAGAAAGCGGAAGTCATTGAAGAGACGAAGCGCGTGTGAGGGGTCTTGAGCCAAGGTCGGGAGGGATTGGACCAGGGGGATAGGATAGAGTCAAGGTATGAATGAATGAATAAGCTTATTGGCCAAGTATTCACATACAAGGAATTTGCCTTGCTGCTCCGCCCACAGGTGACAACATGACATACAGTGACAGTTAGGAATGGTACATAAAACATTAAACATTAATAATAAAACATTATTGATTAAATAAAATATCAGAGCAAAAGGAGGCTACAGATTTTTGGCTGTTGAGTAGAGCTACTACTCATGGAAAAAAGCTGTTTTTATGTCTGGCTGTGGCAGCTTTGACAGTCCGGAGTCGCCTTCCAGAGGGAAGTGATTCAAAGAGTTTGTGGCCAGGGTGAGAGGGGTCAGAGATGATCTTACCCGCTCGCTTCCTGGCCCTTGCAGCGTACAGTTCATCAATGGAGGGAAGGTTGCAGCCAATATGAAAAGTAATTCAGTGGGACAGAAACAGCGGGTGTGCCAGGGCAGTTGTGTTTGTGGACTTTGGAGAGAAGATTCGCCTGCCCCGATTCTCCTTCAAGGCTTCGACTTGAGGAGACCCGATCTGAAATGCCATCAAAGCCGCCTTATAATGAGGAACCTTATCCAGCAGCCAGGGGGGCAATTTCCGAAGGATTCTTCCATGTAAAACGCAGGCACTTCAAGCCCTGCCATTCCAGCCCTGTCTGCCAAAGGTGTTTCATTTTTACATTAACCCGAGAGGCAAAGAGAAAGAAAAACAAAAATCCAAGCAAGCAGTTCAAAAGTGAGGGCGATTAAAATATAAATGAAGTCTTGCATAGATAAGGCCCTGCGCCTATTTAACATTCATGAAACCATATAATCAGTCCCCATTATCAAGGCACATGATACTGCCAGTGCCTCTGCTAATCCTATGTTGCTATGAGCTGCCAAACACTGCCCCTTGCTGACAAATGCATTATCCATTTGCTCTGTAGTGTTGTTGGCTAAAGGGCATTTAAGGCCCATTGCAACAGGGCCTCACTTGAAATGCCATTTAGCCAAACTAGTTTTGATAATTGGTCTATTTTGCGCGACATATTCGCGCTCCTTCTCAGCTCAGCCTGAATTAAAGACCTTATCAGTCGGTCTTTTTCTTTGGTAAGGAGAAAAATAATGTGCAATTTATCAGCCGTTCTTCGAGAAGAAATAAAAGAATCATCGGACGGAATAATTTGTTGCTGAAAGCTGGAAGGCAGGTCTTGTGTTTCTCGTTCAATTTCCTATTAATTGCTTTGGCCCTGAGCTACCCGACGAAGTTTATTTGGTTGTCATTAACATTCTGCACCAAAAATAAAAGTTTGTGTCCTCCGTCGAATAGCAAACAAAATGGACGTGCAGTAGATGGAGTGGTACTGGCTTCAGGTTTAGTTTGGAGGTACAGCGCGGGAAACAGGCCCTTCGGCCCACCGAGTCCGCGCCGACCAGCGATCCCCGCACACTTACACTATCCTGCACGCACTAGGAGCAATCTACACTTATACCCAGCCAATTATGAGAATGGGGAATGGAGCGGCTGGGCTTGTACACTCTGGAGTTTAGAAGGATGAGAGGATATCTTATTAAAACATATAACATTATTAAGGGTTTGGACACGCTAGAGGCAGGAAACATGTTCCCAATGTTGGGGGAGTCCAGAACCAGGGGCCACAGTTTAAGAATAAGGGGTAAGCCATTTAGAACGGAGACGAGGAAACACTTTTTCACACAGAGTGGTGAGTCGGTGGAATTCTCTGCCTCAGAGGGCGGTGGAGGCCGGTTCTCTGGATACTTTCAAGAGAGAGCTAGATAGGGCTCTTAAAATAGCGGAGTCAGGGGATATGTGGAGAAGGCAGGAACGGGGTACAGATTGGGGATGATCAGCCATGATCACATTGAATGGCGGTGCTAGCTCGAAGGGCCGAATGGCCTACTCCTGCACCTATTGTCTGTTGCCTATTGTCGATCTGGAACGCCGTAGGTTGAGGGGGAGACCTGATAGAAGTTTATAAAATGAAGACTGGCATAGATAGGGTAGCCAGTCAGAACCTTTTTCTCAGTGTCTATTGTCTATTAACCTGCAAACCTGTACGTGTTTGGAGTGTGGGAGGAAACCGGATCATCCCGGAGAAAACCGGCGCAGGTCACGGGGAGAACGTGCAAGCTCCGTACAGACAGCACCTGCAGTCGGGTCTCTGGCCCTGAAAGGCGGCAACTCTACTCACAACTATCACAGGGACTCACAGGCGGCAACTATCACTTCAGCCAGTCTTTGTAGGTTTGTGCTTTAAGGGCCTGTCCCACTTTCACGAGGTAATTCACGAATTCTCCCGTATTTTCCCCTGATTCAAACTCGCAAAATGTTCGTAACGAGTCCGTAGGAGTTCGTAGATATATCGTAGCAGCTGGTTATGCCAGCCGCAGGTACTCCTGGCATCAGGTAAGTCGAGACGTTTTTTCCAGCCCGGTAAAAAATGTCCACGAGTAAAAAAATGGCCGGGAAGAAAGAATTAAGTGGTGAAAGTGGGACAGACCCTTTAATTGGCTTGGTTTTGTACACTTGGTATGAGTGTAAATGTCCCTAGTGTGTGACAATAGAGAACAGACAACAGACAATAGGTGCAGGAGGAGGCCATTTGGCCCTTCGAGCCAGCACCGCCATTCAATGTGATCATGGCTGATCATCCACAATCAGTATCCCGTTCCTGCCTTCTCCCCATATCCCCTGACTCCGCTATTTTAAGAGCCCTATCTATTCCACAGACTCACCACTCTCTGTGAGAAAAAGTGTTTCCTCGTCTCCGTTCTAAATGGCTTACTCCTTATTCTTAAACTGTGGCCCTTGGTTCTGGACTCCCCCAACATCGGGAACATGTTTCCTACCTCTAGCGTGTCCAAGCCCTTCACAATCTTATATGTTTCAATGAGATCCCTCTCATCCTTCTAAACTCCAGAGTGTACAAGCCCAGCTGCTCCATTCTCTCAGCATATGACAGTCCCGCCATCCCGGGAATTAACCTGGTAAACCTACGCTGCACTCCCTCAATAGCAAGAATGTCCTTCCTCAAATTAGGGGACCAAAACTGTACACAATACTCCAGGTGTGGTCTCACTAGGGCCCTGTACAACTGCAGAAGGACCTCTTTGCTCCTATATTAGATTCCTTTGCAGGCTTGTGTTAGTGTGCGGGGATCGCAGGTCGGGGCGGACCCGGTGGGCCGAAGGGCCTGTTTCCGCGCTGTACCTCCAAACTAAACTAAACTAAACTAAAAAGAAAGGTGACCACACCTGAACACGATATCATACTTCACCCCCCGATAGCTAAACCGTACTGTAAAAACTGCATAATGAAGTCATTATGTTTTAATTTTCTCATCTGGGTTAAATTACAAGCCATGATAAAAGTGACATTATGTGGATGTTCTCGATGCCCTGCCCAGTAGCCTGTAGGGGCAATTGGAGTGGGAGGGTGGGGCGGTGTAGGACGGGAAAGAGGGGTGTGTGTGTGGGGTGGGTGTGGGGTGAGTGGTTTTATGGATGAGGGGGGAGGAGGTGTTTGGAGCAGCCTTCCATTCACACGGCGTTCATGTTGAGACAGGCACCGCACTTTGGCAGCGACTTGCAGGGGGCTACGGTTTCAGCAGCTGCCTGTCAGTTATCTCTGGAGCGCAGGCGATCGGGTGTCAGCGAGACCGCAGAGGAGAGCAGGCGGTGGACAATGAAATCAAAGTGTTACATGATAAAGAGGCACAACAAACACACACAGAGCCAAAGACACAGCCCTCCCTGGGAAAGTCACGCTGCCTCGGCAAGGACAACGCTACCTGAAGAATATATATATATATATATATATATATATATATATATATATATATATATATATATATATGTCTGTGTTGTGATAAAGACAATAGACAATAGGTGCAGGAGTAGGCCATTCGGCCCTTCGAGCCAGCATTCAATGTGATCATGGCTGATCATCCCCAATCAGTACCCCGTTCCTGCCTTCTCCCCATATCCCCTGACTCCGCTATCTTTAAGAGCCCTATCTAGCTCTTTCTTGAAAGCATCCAGAGAACCTGCCTCCACCAGGCAGAGAATTCCACAGACTCACCACTCTCTGTGAGAAAAAGTGTTTCCTCGTCTCCGTTCTAAATGGCTTACCCCTTATTCTTAAACTGTGGCCCCTGGTTCTGGACTCCCCAAGCATCGGGAACATGTTTCCTGCCTCTAGCGTGTCCAAGCCCTTAACAATCTTAATCTTAACAATCTTAATATCCCCTGACGCCGCTATCTTTAAGAGCCCCATCTAGCTCTTGGGTGAATGGGTGGCGTTTCAGGTCGAGGCCCTTCTTCAGGCTGGTTAGGGATAAGGGAAACGAGAGATATAGACGAGATAAAGAACAATGAATAAAAATATATATATAGATATATATAAATATAACCAAGTAACCCTTGCTTTCCCTCTCCCTCCTCAACCCTAGTTCTCCTAGTTTCATTTCCTCCTGATTAAATATACTGTTTGTACGCCTCGTTGTCACCTTCCCCTCAGCTAACAATGACCCATTCTACCTTTACTTGATCTGCTTTGATCTGTCATGTTCACACCTCACCCTTCATATCTCTAGTTTCCCTCTCCCCTGACGCTCAGTCTGAAGAAGGGTCTCGACCCGAAACGTCACCTATTCCCTTCCCACAGAGATGCTGCCTGTCCCGCTGAGTTACTCCAGCTTTTTGTTTCTGTTTAGTTTTTGCTTTGGAGATACAGCGTGGAAACAACACGCCCTTCGGCCCATGGAGTCCGCGCCGACCAGCGATATCCGCACGCTAACACTATCCGACACATATTAGGGACAATTTACAATTTTTACTGAAGCCAATTAACCTACAAACCTGTACGTCTTAGAAGTGTGGGAGGAAACCAGAGCACCCGAAGAAAACCCACGCAGGTCACGGGGAGAACGTACAAACTCCGTACAGACAGCGCCCGTAGTCAGGATCGAACCGAGTCTCTGGCGCGGTGATGCAGTAGGTCATTTGCTGCGCCATTTTGCTGTCCCAGAGCAGCATCATCAAGGACCAGTCACACCCCGGCCACTCCCTCTTCTCACCTCTCCCTTCAGGCAAGAGGTACAGAAGTGTGAAAACGCACACCTCCAGATTCAGTGTTTGAGAAAGAACTGCAGATGCTGGAAAAATCGAAGGTAGACAAAAATGCTGGAGGAACTCAGCGGGTGGGGCAGCATCTATGGAGAGAAGGAATATCCTTTATTTTTTCTGCAACCCCCCCCCCCCTCCGACATCAGTCTGAAGAAGTGTCTCGACCCGAAACGGCGCCTATTCCATCTCTCTATAGATGCTGCCTGTCCCGCTGAGTTTCTCCAGCATTTTTGTCTACCTCCAGATTCAGGGACTGTTTCTTCCCCAGCTGTTATCAGGCAACTGAACCATCCTACCACAACCAGAGAGCGGTCCTGAACTACTATCTACCTCATTGGAGACCTTCGGACGACCTTAAATTGGACTTTACCTTGCACTAAACATAATTCCCTTTATCCTGTATCTGTACACTGTGGACGGCTCGATTGTAATCATGTATTGTCTTCCCGCTGACTGGATAGCACGCAACAAAAGCTTTTCACTGTACCTCGGTACACGTGACTATCAACTCAACTAAACTATCTGTGGAGTCAGTATGGATAGAGCTGAGGAATTGTAAGGGTAAAAACACCCTAATGGGAGTTATCTACAGGCCCCCAAACAGTAGCCTGGATATAGGGTGCAAGTTGAATCAAGAGTTAAAATTGGCATGTCGTAAAAGTTATGCTACGGTTGTTATGGGAGATTTCAACATGCAGGTAGACTGGGAAAATCAGGTTGGTACTGGACCCCAAGGAAGGGAGTTTGTGGAGTGCCTCCGAGATGGATTCTTAGAGCAGCTTGTATTGGAGCATACCAGGGAGAAGGCAATTCTGGATTTAGTGTTGTGTAATGAACCGGATTTGATCAGGGAACGAGGTTGAGGAGCCATGAGGAGGTAGTGAACATAATATGAAGGCTGCAGCAGAAAAGGGTCTGGTCGTCTTGGACTCCATGCCACTGGATCCTGACCCAGATCTGTCAAGGACTGTGGGGTGGCTGTCTGTGCACCAGTCTCCCCACGTTAAACAAAGTCACGCACAGGCGTCCTCCATATAGGGAATAGCACCCTGGAGACACCCATGGTCAGCCACGACCAAAGGGGGCCTAAGTGGACGTGGAGAGGATGTTTCCACTAGTGGGAGAGTCTAGGATCAGAGGCCACAGCCGCTGAAATAAAGCACATTCTTTTAGGAAGGAGATGAGGAGGAATTTCTTTAGTCAGAGGGTGGTGAATCTGTGGAATTCATTGCCACAGACGGCTGTGGAGGCCAAGTGTTTGGGTATATTTAAAGCACAGATTGACAGACTTTTGATTAGTGCGGGTGTCAGGGGTTATGGGGAGAAGGCAGGAGAATGGGGTTGGGAGGGAGAGATAGATAGATCAGCCACGATTGAATGGCGGTGGAGGCGATGGGCCGAATGGCCTAATTCTGCTCCTATCACTTATGAACATGTGGCCAAACCAAGGTGCTGGAGGAACTCAGTGGGACATCAGATCATAGGTGATAGGAGCAGAGTTGGGCCGAATGGCCTAATTCTGCTCTTATGACGAATTTATGAACATGAATATATCTATGCGGTGTGGAAGGTTTGATTGTGTTTTCTTTTCTTTGCTTACATAGTCTTTTCTTTGATAGTGTGCAAAGTAAAGGTTTACACTGTACCACAGTACACATTACTGTAATAAACTAGACTAAACTAAGCAAGAGTCATCAAGTTTTAAAGCACGGGAACAGGCCATTCGGCCCAAATCGTCCATGCCGGCCAAGATGCCTACTCTAAGCTTGGCGTGCAGGTACAGCAGGCAGTTAAAAAAGCTAATGGAATGTTGGCCTTCATAACAAGAGGATTTCAGTATAGGAGTAAAGAGGTTCTTCTGCAGTTGTATGGGGCTCTGGTGAGACCACATCTGGAGTATTGTGTACAGTTTTGGTCTCCTAATTTGAGGAAGGACATCCTTGTGATTGAGGCAGTGCAGCGTAGGTTCACGAGATTGATCCCTGGGATGGCGGGACTGTCATATGAGGAAAGACTAGGTTTGTATTCACTGGAGTTTAGAAGGATGAGGGGATATCTTACAGAAAATTATAAAATTATAAAAGGACTGGACAAGCTAGATGCAGGAAAAATGTTCCCAATGTTGGGCGAGTCCAGAACCAGGGGCCACAGTCTTAGAATAAAGGGGAGGCCATTTAAAACTGAGGTGAGAAAAAACTTTTTCACCCAGAGAATTGTGAATATGTGGAATTCCCTGCCACAGAGGGCAGTGGAGACCAAATCACTGGATGGATTTAAGAGAGAGTTAGATAGAGCTCTAGGGGCTAGTGGAGTCAGGGGATATGGGGTGAAGGCAGGCACGGGTTATTGATTGGGGACGATCAGCCATGCACCTATTTTCTGTGTTTCTAAGCTGGTTCCATTTGCACACATTTGGTCCATACCCCTCTAAACCTTTCCCATCCCTGTCTGGGAAGGTGCAAGTGAACCTCTGCCTCACCCGTAAGGATTGTTGGGGTCCCTGACAGAGTCGAGGGGGGGGGGGGGGTATTGGGACAGGTGTTGCTGGGGAGGGGGGTGGTTTGGGTGGGAAGGGACGATTTAACCAGGGAGCTGCGGAGGGAACGGTCCCTGCGGAAGGCGGAAAGGTGTGGAGACGGGAAGATGTGGGTGGTGGTGGGATCCCGTTGGAGTGGCGAAAATATCAGAGGATTATGTGTTGTATGCGACGGCTGACGGGGTGGAAGGTGAGGACAAGGGGGACTCTGTTCCTGTCGCGACTAGGGGGAGGGGGAGCAAGGGCGGAGCTGCGGGGTACCGAGGAGACACCGAGGAGGGCCCTCATCACACCTTGCACCTCCTCCAACCTCATCTACTGTATTTGTTGTTCAAGATGTGGACTCTTATACATCGGCGAGACCAAAGGTAGACTGGGCAATCGTTTCGCTGGACACCTTCGCTCAGTCCGCCTGGACCTACCTGATCTCCTGGTTGCTAAACACCTAAATTCCCGCTCCCATTCCCACACTGACCTTTCTGTCCTGGGCCTCCTCCATTGTCAAAGTGCGGCTAAACGCAAAACGCAGCATTTAAACGCAAGCAGCATTTCATATCTCGTTTGAGCAGCTTACAACCCAATGGGGAAAATTGATTTCTCAAACTTCAAGTAACCCTTGGATTCCCCCTCTCTCTCTCTATCCCTCCTCCACCCAAGTTGTACCAGCTTCTCGTTCTCACCTAGCCCACAGCTAACAATGGCCTGTTTCCTTTCTCATCGATACTTTTTTGCACATCTTTAATTCGATACTTTTTGCACATCGATACTTTTTTGCACATCTCTCTACATCACCGTCTATATCTCTCATTTCCCTCTCCACTGACTCTCGGTCTGAAGATGGGTCTCAACCCAGAAACGTCACCCATTCCTTCTCTCCAGAGATGCTGCCTGTCCCGCTGAGTTACGCCAGCATTTTGTCTATCTTCCGTTTAAACCAGCATCTGCAATCCTTCCTGCACTTTAATATATGATTTCTCTAAATTCAAGTAACCTTTGCATCCCTCTCTCTCCGTTTCTCCGCCACCCAAGTTGTTGGACTCATTTCTATGTCGTCTTGTTGAGTCTCATTGTCTGTAACCCGTTTTCACCTAGCCCACAGCTAACAATGGCCTGTTTCCTTCATCATCATTACTTTTTTGCAGATCTTTCATTCATTTCAATTCACAAGGTTAATTCCCGGGATGGCAGGACTGTCATCTGCTGAGAGAATGGAGCGGTTGGGCTTGTACACTCTGGAGCTTAGAAGGAGAAGGATGAGAGGATATCTTATTGAAACATATAAGATTATTAAAGGTTTGGACACGCTAGAGGCAGGAAACATGTTCCCGATGTTGGGGGAATCCAGAACCAGGGGAAATAGTTTAAGAATAAGGGTTGAGCCATTTAGAACGGAGCTAAGGAAACACTTTTTCACACGTAAGTCTGTGGATTCTCTGCCTCAGAGGGTGGTGGAGGCCGGATCTCTGGATACTTTCAAGAGAGAGATAGATAGGGCTCTTAAAGATAGCGGAGTCAGGGGATATGGGGAGAAGGCAGGAACGGGGTACTGATTGGGGATGATCAGCCATGATCACATAGAATGGCGGTGCTGGCTCGAAGGGCCGAATGTCCTACTCCTGCACCTATTGTCTATTATCTATTGTCTATTGTCATTTGTTCTACATCTCTCTACATCACCGTCCATATCTCTTGTTCTCTCTCCCCTGACTCTCAGTCTGAAGAAGGGTCCACAACCCGAAACGTCACCCATTCCTTCTCTCCAGAGACGCTGCTTGACCCGCTGAGTTACTCCAGCATTTTGTGTCTATCTTCGGTGCGAACCAGCATCTGCGGTTCCTTCCTACACATTAGGCCGCCTGTTCCCTCTCTCTCTGACAGCTGGGTGTAAGTGTAGCCGTCTGCCCTCCGGGCTACGCTGTAACACTACGCTCCGTGACAAAGAGCGATCTCGCTCTTCCCTGGATTTGTTTTCACCAAACCTGGTCGATGCTCGTGTTGAGCAATTAAAGGTGGCTAAACAGACAGCGCGGCTGAAACCCGGTCCGCTCTGCTTCTTTCAACAGATGAATAGGCACTTGGCCTGGTGCCTGCACCTGTCAGCCTCCCATTGCTCACCTCCCACTGCTTCACCTCCAGGCACCAAAAACCTACCCATCCACTCTCCTCTTCCGCAGCCACCCGCCTCTTCCCAGCAGACGCTCAGCATGTCCCGAACGGCTCACACCGCGAGACGCAGCCCAAACTATACTAGTCCCACCTAGAGTCACAGAGTGATACAGAGTGGAAACAGGCCCTTCAGCCTAACTTGCCCACACCGACCAACATGTCTCAGCTACACTAGCCAATATCAATATCAATCAATATCAGGTTTATTCGTCACAAGTTTACGAAGTGACGAATTAGATAGAGCTCTAGGGGCTAGTGGAATCAAGGGATATGGGGAGAAGGCAGGCACGGGTTATTGATTGGGGGCGATGATCACAATGAATGGCGGTGCTGGCTCAAAGGGCCGAATGGCCTCCTCCCTCCTGCACCTATTTTCTATATTTCTATGTTTCTATGAAATGAATTTGCCAGCAGCGGTACAATGAAAAAAGAACACACAATACACAATAAAAATTGAACACAAACATCCACCACAGCGTTCATCACTCTGGTGGAAGACACCAACATTTGCCTGTCCTCCTCCATTTCCCCCGTGGTGGACAATAAACATCAGACAATAGGTGCAGGAGTAGGCCATTCGGCCCTTCGAGCCAGCACCACCATTCAATGTGATCATGGCTGATCATCCCCAATCAGTACCCCGTTCCTGCCTTCTCCCCATATCCCCTGACTCCGCTATCTTTAAGAGCCCTATCTTGCTCTTTCTTGAAAGTATCCAGAGAACCAGCCTCCACCGCCCTCTGAGGCAGAGAATTCCACAGACTCACCACTCTCTGCGTGAAAAAGTGTTTCCTCATCTCCGTTCTAAATGGCTTACCCCTTATTCTTAAACTGTGGCCCCTGGTTCTGGACTCCCCCAACATCGGGAACATGTTGCCTGCCTCTAGCGTGTCCAAACCCTTAATAATCTTATATGTTTCAATAAGATGCCCTCTCATCCTTCTAAACTCCAGAGTGTACAAGCCCAGCTGCTCCATTCTCTCAGCATATGACAGTCCCGCCATCCCGGGAATTAACCTTGTAAACCTACGCTGCACTCCCTCAATAGCAAGAATGTCCGTCCTCAAATTAGGAGACCAAAACTGCACACAATACTCCAGGTGTGGTCTCACTAGGGCTCTGTACAACTGCAGAAGGACCTCTTTGCTCCTATATTCGATTCCTCTTGTTATAAAGGCCAACATGCCATTTGCTTTCTTCACTGCCTGCTGTACCTGCATGCTTACTTTGCCACTTTCAAAGAGCTATGGACCTGTACCCTAATATTCCTCTGTATATCACGGTGGCGCAGCAGTAGAGCTACTGCCTTTTACAGCGCCAGAGACCCCGGTTTGATCCTGACTTATGGGGGATTCTGCACCGACCAGCGTTCCGGTTCCACGCCGACCAGCGTCCCCCCGTACACTAGCACTACCTTACACAAGCTAGGGACAATTTACAATTATACCATTATATAATGATACCAGGCCAATTAGCCTACAAATCTGTGCGTCTTTGGAGTGTGGGAGGAAGCCGGAGATCCCGGAGAAACCCCACGCAGGTCACGGGGAGAACGTGGAAACTCCAACTGTTCTAGCATGCTCTATGGTTTTTATTTTAGATGAACTCAGTGACTAAGCCTCCACAGAATTCTTCACCCTGGAGATTCACCGGCCTGAGGCTGTGAGTGCGGGTGGCATGAACAGTGAGTTTGCAGATGAAGGAAACATTTGTAAAATTTATAATGCTGCCGCCATGACTCAAAGGTCTGAGCTACAGGGAGAGGTTGGGCAGACCAGAACTTTATTCCCTGGAGCACAGGACACTGAGGGGTGATCATTAGTTCATCAGTGCATTGTCAAGTCAAGTCAAGTCACTTTTATTTCTATAGCACATTTAAACAACAACACTCGGTGACCAAAGTGCTTTACATTTGGTGGAGGTACTAACGTTATACAACAGTGGTTCATAGATTAAGTACATACATAAATACATACATATAGCCCTCCCTCAGAGGACGTCAAGAAAGGCTTGAGAGTAGAGATGAGTTTTAAGTCTTGACTTAAAAGAGTCGATGGAGGGGGCAGTTCTGATGGGAAGAGGGATGCTGTTCCACAGTCTAGGAGCTGCAACCGCAAAGGCCCGGTCGCCCCTGAGCTTATGCCTGGACCGCAGGATGTTCAGTAACCCCAAGTCGGCCGATCTGAGGGACCTGGAGGTGGTGTGGTGGGTAAGCAGACTTTTGGTGTAGGTGGGGGCAAGCCCATTGAGGGCTTTGTGGACGTAAAGGAGGATCTTGAAATTTATTCAGAACCGCACAGGGAGCCAGTGTAGAGAGGCCAGGATCGGGGTGATGTGGTCCCTTTTTCGGGTGCCCGTCAGGAGTCTCGCTGCGGCGTTTTGGACCAGTTGCAGGCGGGACAGGGAAGATTAGC
Organism: Malacoraja senta; assembly: GCA_038087875.1. Taxonomy (NCBI): domain Eukaryota; kingdom Metazoa; phylum Chordata; class Chondrichthyes; order Rajiformes; family Rajidae; genus Malacoraja; species Malacoraja senta. The sequence goes on from CM075988.1 coordinate 102,023, forward strand.
TGATGCCAGTGTAAAGGGAGTTGCAGTAATCGAGGCGGGAGGAGATAAATGTGTGGATGATCTTTTATAACTTATAGGAGTGGAATTAGGCCATTCGGCCCATCAAGTCTACTCTGCCAATATTATGAATGTTTATTATTTTATGTGTCATTCCTAACTGTTCCGGGCAGTGGGCAGGTGCTATAGACCTGCAGGGGAAGGTAGACGCTCCCGCCCCCACGAGTCTCGGGCAGATGGGGCTCGTCAGCCTGGGAAGGCAGTCCATCTAGGAGAGGGGAAAACTCTGATTTAAAACCTCCACTGCCTTTGTGGCCGTATCCAGTCATGGAAAAGGCTCCTGGAGTAAACCTCAAGACAATCCGGAGTCGGAGCCCCTAAGGCAGTTCGTCGTTGTCTACAACCTCTCTCTGGCAGCTCCTGCGACGGCGCTGGTGCCAAACTGTAACGGCCCTGCTGTTCCTTTGGATCGATCAGCGACGTGGAGAGGGGGGACGTGCTGCATGGGCAACAGCCTGTCCTCCATATGACATCACCCAGGCTTGCATCCGACCAGGATGCATGACCCATGGTCAGTCATGACCGAGGGGGGCCTACCTAACTGTCACTGTATGTCATGTTGTCACTTGCGGGTGGAGCACCAAGGCAAATTCCTTGTATGTGTATACTTGGCCAATAAACTTATTCATTCATTCTATCATGGCTGATCTATCTTCCCTTCTCAACCCCATTCCAGGAACGGGGTATGGATTATTAGAGGTATAATTGTGATTAGATCGTTCGTTCTTTGCTCGATGTTCTAAGTCTCTGATCAAGATCTCAGCTAGTGGAATATAGAGCAAGATATGGATTCATGAGTTCATCAATGACAGGAGCAGCCCGGAAGTTGGAGGAACAGCACCTCATATTCCGCTTGGGCAGTCTGCACCCTAGCGGCATAAACATTGAATTCTCCAATTTCCGGTAGCCCTCGCTCTCTCCTCTCCTTCTCAGCTCTCCCTTAGCCCTCAAGCTCCTCCTCTTCCTTTATCCTTTTTCCTTTCTTCTCCCCATCTCTCCCCCCCCCCCCACCCTACATCAGTCTGAAGAAGGGTTTCGGCCCGAAACGTTGCCTATTTCCTTCGCTCCATAGATGCTGCCGCACCCGCTGAGTGCCTCCAGCACTTTTATCTACCTTCGATTTTCCAGCATTTGCAGTTCCTTCTTAAACACAGGAGCAGAATTAGTCCCATTAATTCGGCCCATTAAGTCTACTCCACCATTCAATCATGGCTGATCTATCTCTCGCTCCTAACCCCATTCTCCTGCCTTCTTCCCAAAACACCTGACACCCGTACTAATCAAGAATCTATCTTTCTCTGCCTTAAAAATATACATTGACTTGGCCTCTGGAATTTACTCTGGAATTTAGAAGGATGAGAGGGTATCTTATTGAAACATATAAGATTATCAAGGGTTTGGACACGCTAGAGGCAGGAAACATGTTCCCGATGTTGGGGGAGTCCAGAACCAGGGGCCACAGTTTAAGAATAAGGGGTAAGCAATTTAGAACGGAGACGAGGAAACGCTTTTTCACTCAGAGAGTTGTGAGTCTGTGGAATTCTCTGCCTCGGAGGCCAGTTCTCTGGATGCTTTCAAGAGAGAGCTAGATAGGGCGAGTCAGGGGATATGGGGAGAAGGCAGGAACGGGATACTGATTGTGGATGATCAGCCATGATCACATTGAATGGCGGTGCTGGCTTGATGGGCTGAATGGCCTACTCCTGCACCTATTGTCTATTCTATTGATAGGAGCAGAATTAGTCCATTCGGCCCATCAAGTCGACTCCGCCATTCAATCATGGCTGATCTATCAGCCATTCTCCTGCCTTCTCCTGCCTTCTCCCCATAGCCCCTGACACGCGTTCTAATCAAGTATCTATCTATCTCTGCCTTAGAAATATCCACTGACTTGGCCTCCACAGCCTTCTGTGGCAAAGAATTCCACAGATTCACCATCCTCTGACTGAATAAATTCCTCCTCGTCTCCTTCCGAAAGGAACGTCCTTTAATTCTGAGGCTGTGCCCTCTAGTCCTAGACTCTCCCGCCAGTGGAAACAGCCTCTCCACATCCACTCTATCCAGGCCGTTCACTATTCGGTCCGTTTCAAGATTGCAATAAGGGTGCGGGAAGTGTAACTGGAATAAAATACCATTCCTTGTCTCATGTCGCAAATCAAATGAAGAAAATCCCATGCCAAACATTTCAGAAATACCAAAACGTCACACCATTGATATCAAATTTGTCTGTTGATAAAGGGCTCAGTATTTTTCCCAGCGTTTAAAGTTTTAATGAATTTCATTCTTCCATCTCCCATTATAATCTGGACCTGTGTTGTCTTGCAATGAATCTGGGCTCAGTGCGGGTGAGGCAGGGTTCAGCCAAGAGTGGAGCGGTGGAGGTGAGGATATCGGAGCGCTCTGCTCCCATCCCAGCGGACAGCCGGCGGAGAAAGAGGAGGAATGCGTCTCAGTGCCGCGGGGACGGAAGCTGATCTCGTCGGCTATTCAGGGATTAAACCCTGTGAAAGAGAATCGGGCTGCCTCGGGTTACACACCCTGCCGACACTCCAGCATCTCCACGTCGCAGTTAAAGAGCAGGGGGCCGGGGGGGAATAAATGGGCTAATTGGCAACTCGGACCGTCCAACAGTACAGCCAAGGGACAGGCCCTTCGGCCCACAGTACCCCTGCTGTACGTCACGCCAAGACTAGACTTCAGCGACAAAGCCTTCTCATGTATCTGTACACTGTATGCGTAAGAACGAACAGCAGATGCTGGTCTAAATCGAAGGGAGACACAAAATGCTGGAGTAACTCAGCGGGACAGGCAGCGTCTCTGGAGAGAAGGAATGGGCGACGTTTCGGGTCGAGACCCTACTTCAGACTGATGTCGGGAAGAGGGTGGGACAAAGATGGAATGTAGTCGGAGACAATAAGACTAGTGGGAGAACTGGGAATGGGAAACATAGAAAATAGGTGCAGGAGGAGGCCATTCACCCCTTCGAGCCAGCACCGCCATTCAATGTGATCATGGCTGATCATCCCCAATCAGTACCCCGTTCCTGCCTTCTCCCCATATCCCCTGACTCCGCTATCTTTAAGAGCCCTATCTAGCTCTCTCTTGAAAGTATCCAGAGAACCTGCCTCCACCGCCCTCTGAGGCAGAGAATTCCACACACTCACCGGTCTCTGTGAGAAAAAGTGTTTCCTCATCTCCGTTCTAAATGGCTTACTCCTTATTCTTAATCTGTGGCCCCTGGTTCTGGACTCCCCCAACATCGGGAACATGTTTCCTGCCTCTAGCGTATCCAAACCCTTAATAATCTTATATGTTTCAATAAGATTCCCTCTCATCCTTCTAAACTCCATAGTGTACAAGCCCAGCCGCACCACATATAACAGTCCCGACATCCCTGGAATTAACCTTGTAAACCTACGTTGCACTCCCTCAATAGCAAGAATGTCCTTCCTGGAGTAACTGGAGTAACTCAGCGGGACAGGCAGCATCTCTGGAGAGAAGGAACGGGCGACGTTTCGGGTAGAGACCCTTCTTCAGACTAATGTCAGGGGAGTGGACGGAACAAAGGTAGAATGTAGTCGGAGACAGTAATACTAGTGGGAGAATTGGGAAGGGGAGGGGATGGAGAGAGAGGGAAAGCAAGGGTTACTTGAAGTTAGAGAAGTCAATGTTCATACCGCTGGGGTGTAAACTACCCAAGCGTAACATGAGGTGCTGTTCCTCCAATTTGCGCTGGGCCTCACTCTGGCAATGGAGGAGGCCCAGGACAGAAAGGTCAGATTGGGAATGGGAGGGGGAGTTGAAGTGCTGAGCCACCGGGAGGCCAGGTAGGTTAAGGCAGACTGAGCGGAGGTGTTCAGCGAAACGATCGCCGAGCCTGCGCTTGGTCTCGTCGATGTAGAGAAGTTGACACCTGGAACAGCGGATACAGTCGTACTGTAAATGGCTCGATTGTAATCATGTATTGTCTTTCTGCTGACTGGATAGCACGAGACCAGCAGAGGAGGACAAAGGGCTTAATTAGGAAAGGGAAAATAGATTATGAAAGGAAACTGGCAGGGAACATAAAAACTGACTGCAAAAGTTTTTATAGATATGTGAAGAGAAAGAGATTAGTTAAAACAAATGTAGGTCCCTTGCAATCAGAAACAGGTGAATTGATCATGGGGAACAAGGATATGGCGGACCAATTGAATAACTACTTTGGTTCCGTCTTCACTAAGGAAGACATAAATAATCTGCCGGAAATAGCAGGGGGCCTCAGGTCAAAGGAGATGGAGGAACTGAGTGAAATCCAGGTTAGTCGGGAAGTGGTGTTGGGTAAATTGAATGGATTAAAGGCCGATAAATCACCAGGGCCAGATAGGCTGCATCCCAGAGTACTTAAGGAAGTAGCTCCAGAAATAGTGGATGCATTAGTGATAATTTTTCAAAACTCTTTAGATTCTGGAGTAGTTCCTGAGGATTGGAGGGTAGCAAACGTAACCCCACTTTTTAAGAAGGGAGGGAGAGAGAAAACGGGGAATTACAGACCAGTTAGTCTAACATCGGTAGTGGGGAAACTGCTAGAGTCAGTTATTAAAGATGGGATAGCAGCACATTTGGAAAGTGGTGAAATCATTGGACAAAGTCAGCATGGATTTACGAAAGGTAAATCGTGTCTGACGAATCTTATAGAATTTTTCGAGGATGTAACTAGTAGAGTGGATAGGGGAGAACCAGTGGATGTGTTGTATCTGGACTTTCAGAAGGCTTTCGACAAGGTACCACATAAGAGATTAGGATACAAACTTAAATCACACGGTATTGGGGGTTCAGTATTGATGTGGATAGAGAACTGGCTGGCAAACAGGAAGCAAAGAGTAGGAGTAAACGGGTCCTTTTCACAATGGCAGGCAGTGACTAGTGGGGTACCGCAAGGCTCAGTGCTGGGACCCCAGCAATTTACAATTTATATTAATGAACTGGATGAGGGAATTGAAAGCAACATCTCCAAGTTTGCGGATGACACTAAGCTGGGGGGCAGTGTTAGCTGTGAGGAGGATGCTAGGAGACTGCAAGGTGACTTGGATAGGCTGGGTGAGTGGGCAAATGTTTGGCAGATGCAGTATAATGTGGATAAATGTGAGGTTATCCACTTTGGTGGCAAAAACGGGAAGGCAGACTATTATCTAAATGGTGGCCGATTAGGAAATGGGGAGATGCAGCGAGACCTGGGTGTCATGGTACACCAGTCATTGAAAGTAGGCATGCAGGTGCAGCAGGCAGTGAAGAAAGCGAATGGTATGTTGGCCTTCATAGCAAGAGGATTTGAGTATAGGAGCAGGGAGGTTCTACTGCAGTTGTACAGGGTCTTGGTGAGACCACACCTGGAGTATTGCGTACAGTTTTGGTCTCCAAATCTGAGGAAGGACATTATAGCCATAGAGGGAGTGCAGAGAAGGTTCACCAGACTGATTCCTGGGATGTCAGGACTTTCATATGAAGAAAGACTGGATAGACTTGGCTTATACTCGCTAGAATTTAGGAGATTGAGAGGGGATCTTATAGAAACGTACAAAATTCTTATGGGGTTGGACAGGCTAGATGCAGGAAGATTGTTCCCGATGTTGGGGAAGTCCAGGACAAGGGGTCACAGCTTAAGGATAAGGGGGAAATCCTTTAGGACCGAGATGAGGAAAAGCTTTTTCACACAGAGAGTGGTGAATCTCTGGAACTCTCTGCCACAGAGGGTAGTTGAGGCCAGTTCATTGGCTATATTTAAGAGGGAGTTAGATGTGGCCCTTGTGGCTAAAGGGATCAGGGGGTATGGAGAGAAGGCAGGTACGGGATACTGAGTTGGATGATCAGCCATGATCATATTGAATGGCGGTGCAGGCTCGAAGGGCCGAATGGCCTACTCCTGCACCTATTTTCTATGTATCTATGTATCTATGAATGAATAGCTTTTCACTGTACCTCGGTACACGTGACAAGCTGAACATAACTGAGACAGTGCCTTCAGCCCACCAAGTCGGTGCCGAACAACGATCACCCCCATACACTAGCACTATCCTGCACACTAGAGAAAATTCACAATTTATGAAAGGCAATTTACAGAAGCCAATTAACCTACAAACCTTTAGACTTTAAACTTTGGTGACACAGCATGGCAACATGCCCTTCAGCCCACCGATCAGCAATCACCCAACATCAACTTAACGCTATCCTGCACACACTAGGGACAATTTTCATTTAACAGAAGCAAAATAACCTACAAATCTGTACGTCATTGGAGTATCGGAAGAAACCGGAGCACCCGGAGAAAATCCACGCTGTCACAAGGAGAAGGTACATCTCCAACATACCCAACACCTCCGCTCGGTTCGCATTAACCAAACTGATCTCCCGGTGGCTCAGCACTTCAACTCCCCCTCCCATTCCGAATCCGACCTTTCTGTCCTGGGCCTCCTCCATGGCCAGAGTAAATTGGAGGAGCAGCACCTCATATTTCGCTTGTGTAGTTTACACCCCAGCGGTATGAACATTGACTTCTCCAATTTCAGGTAGTCCTTGCTTTCTCCCTCCTTCCCCTCCCCTTCCCAGCTCTCCCACAGCCCACTGTCTCCGCCTCTTCCTTTCTTTTTCCCACCCCCACATCAGTCTGAAGAAGGGTCTCGACCCAAAACGTCGCCTATTCCTTCGCTCCATAGATGCTGCCTCACCCGCTGAGTTTCTCCAGCAATTTTGTCTATCTCCATGCAGAAAGCACCCTTAGTCAGGATCGAACCCAGGTCCCTGGCACTGTAAGGCAGCAACTTTGGACCCCATATCTGGGGAAGGATGTGCTGGCGTTGGAGAGGGAACAGAGGAGGTTTATGAGAATGATCCCAGGAATGTGTGGGTCACCAAATAGTGAAATGCCTTGAATGACTTGATGTGGAGAGGATGTTTCCACTTGTGGGAGAGGCTGGGCCCACGGGTCATAGCCTCAGAAGAAAAAGACGTTCCTTTCGGAAGGAGTTGAGGTGAAATTGGTGACAGGATCGGTCAAAGTCAGCATGGATTTATGAATGGGAAATCATGCTTCACTAACCTCATGGAATATTTTGAAGATGTAACAAGTAGAATGGATAAGGGAGAGCCAGTGGATGTGGTGTATCTGGACTTTCAAAAAGCCTTTGACAAGGTCTCACACAAGAGATTAGTGGGCAAAATTAGAGCACATGGTATTGGGGGTAGAGTATTGACATAGATAGAGAACTGGTTGGCAGACAGGAAGCAAAGAGTAGATATTAACGGGTCCTTTTCAGAATAGCAGGCAGTGACTAGTGGGGTGCCGCAAGGCTCGTTTCTGGGACCCCAGTTGTTTACAATATATATTTACAATTTAGACTAGGAAATTAAATGATACATCTCTAGGTTTGTGGGTGACACAAAGCTGGGCAGCAGTGTGAGCTGCGATGAGGATGCTATGAGGCTGCAGGGTGACTTGGATAGGTTGGGTAAGTGGGCAGATGCATGGCAGAAGCAGTATTAATGTGTTTAAATGTGAGGTTATCCACTTTGGTGACAATAGCAGGAAGGCAGATTATTATGTCAGATTAGGAGAAGGGGAGGTGCAACGAGACCTGGGTGTGCTTGTACATCAGTCACTGAAAGTAAGCATGCAGGTACAGCAGGCAGTGAAGAAAGCTAATGGCATGTTCGCCTTCATTGCAAGAGGATTTGAGTTTAGGAGCAAGGAGGTCCTACTGCAGTTGTACAGGGCCCTGGTGAGACCACACCTGGAGTATTGTGTGCAATTTTGGTCTCCTAATTTGAAGAAGGACATTATTGCTATTGATGGAGTGCAGCGTAGGTTCCCCAGGTTAATTCCTGGGATGGCGGGACTGACACATGATGAAAGTATGGGTCGACTGGGCTTGTATTCACTGGAATTTGGAAGGATGAGAGGCGATCTGAAAGAAACATAACATTCTTAAAGGATTAGACTGACTAGATGCAGGAAAAATGTTCCTAATGTCGAGGGAGTCCAGAACCAGGGGTCACGGTTTAAGAATAAGGGGTAGGCCATTTAGGACTGAGATGAGGACAAACTTTTTCACCCAGAGAGTGGTGAGTCTGTGGAATTCTCTTCCACAGAAGGCAGTGGAGGTCAATTCTCTGAATGTTTTCAAGAGAGAGTTAGATTTAGCTCTTCGGGCAAAAGTAATCAAGGGTTATGGGGAGAAAGCAGGAATGAGGTACTGATTTTAGATGATCAGCCATGATCACATTGAATGGCGGTGCTGGTTCAAAGGGCCGAATGGACTACTCCTGCACCTATTTTTTTTCCTCTATAAATTTCATCAGTCAGAGGGTGGTGAATCTGTGGAATTCATTGCCAGAATCGGCTGTGGAGGCCGTCATTGGATATTGACAGTTTCTTGATTAGTCTGGGGGTCAGTGTTATGGGGAGAAGGCAGGAGAATGGGGTTGAGAGGGAAAGATAGATCAGCCATGGTTGAATGGCGGAGTAGACTTGATGGGCCGAATGGCCTAATTCTGTTCCGATTACTCATCATTCACTATGTAAAAATTCCGCCCTGTATATCTCCGTTTGTTTTTCGGATCTTAAAGCTACGCCCTCTAGTCTTTGACATTTACACTCTGGGCAAAAGGTTCTGAATGTCTACCCTATCTATGCCTCTCATAACATTACACCCTCTGGCAGCCTTCCTCTCAACCTGCAACTACTCTGGAACTTAGAAGGATGAGAGGGATCTTATTGAAACATATAAGATTATTAAGGGTTTGGACACACTAGAGGCAGGAAACATGTTCCCGATGTTGGGGGAGTCCAGAACCAGGGGCCACAGTTTAAGAATAAGGGGTAAGCCATTTAGAACGGAGATGAGGAAACACATTTTCTCACACAGAGTGGTGAGTCTGTGGAATTCTCTGCCTCAGAGGGCGGTGGAGGAAGGTTCTCTGGATGCTTTCAAGAGAGAGCTAGATAGGGCTCTTAAAGATAGCGGAGTCAGGGGATATGGGGAGAAGGCAGGAACGGGGTACTGATTGGGGATGATCAGCCATGATCACATTGAATGGCGGTGCTGGCTCGAAGGGCCGAATGGCCTACTCCTGCACCTATCGTCTATTGTTCCGCCTGGGCCGCCGAGGGTCCGAGATACCGACCCGCAAAGTCCAGCCTCGGAAGTCGGCTATGGGAACGGATCTGCCGGCTCCGGCCGGGCCGGAGTTCCAGAGCCCCGGCCGCAGGAGGCGGATTCGACCCGCCGATCGGCTGCGGAAGTCCCGATGAGGTCGAGATCGACTTCCAGGGGGGGGGGGGGGGGGATTTCAAACGCGTTCTCGTAATTCTGTCCGGATTAAGGGAGGTGATGGACCAACAGCTGCTGGAGGTGGAGGACCAGGACCTCCATCAGCCCTCGTTGCAACCTCCATCATTCCAGTGAAAACAATCTGAGTCTGGCCAACTTCACCCAGTCGCTAATATCCTCTATTGGTTTGTAAATCTGAAGAAAACCCTTCTTCAGACAGCCTGGAGCGCACTGTTGGATCTAGTGCTGGAGGCAGATACCATAGTGGTTTTTAAGAGCTTTTCGCAGGGAATGGAGGGATTTGAGTCGTGGATCGTCACCTTGCCGTGGTGGAGATGCTTGTGTGGACCTGAGATCCAGAGAGCGATGCCGTCTGGAGCTATGCTCCTGGTAGGGCCACCCATGGCGGTAAGGTCGAGGGGGAGGTCACTGACAAAGAGCAATCCAACCAAGACCTCGACGGTGGAACAGGCGGAGGACGATGGCTGACCTTAGTGGAGCGGCACAACGGCTGGGAAGGCGGATGAAGGCTGCAGCAGAAAAGGGTCTCCGGTCGTCTTGGACTCCACGCCACTGGATCCTGACCCAGATCTGTCAAGGACCGTGGGGTGGCTGTCTGTGCACCAGTCTCCCCACGTTAAACAAAGTCACGCACAGGCGTCCTCCATATGGGGAATAGCACCCTGGAGACACCCATGGTCAGCCACGACCGAAGGGGGCCTAAGATGGAGGGATTTGAGTCATGCACAGGCAGAGGAGATTTGGTTCTCGGCCTCGTGTTTAGCACGAACACTGTGGGCCGAAGGGCCTCTCCCTGTGCTGTACTGTTCTATGTTCTATGTTCATTGGTTCAACAGTACTTTATAGTCACATGTGCAAAGTGCAAATTCAATAGCTAATAGACAATAGACAATAGGTGCAGGAGTAGGCCATTCGGCCCTTCGAGCCAGCACCGCCATTCAATGTGATCATGGCTGATCATCCACAGTCAGTACCCCGTTCCTGCCTTCTCCCCATATCCCCTGCGCTATTTTTAAGAGCCCTATCTAGCTCTCTCTTGAAAGTATCCAGAGAACCTGCCTCCACCGCCCTCTGAGGCAGAGAATTCCACAGACTCTCCACGGTGAAATACTTTCTTACCACACCGTATCACATCCCCGGTTAGCAAAGTCTACAGAAACAGTCCACGGAGCCAGCAGGTGCCATGTTTTGGCGCCATTTTCGGAGTCCAGTCCGCGCTCCAGTTGTTACGAGCGGTACCCGATCCAGGCGAGCCCCAGGCTGCTGCGGGGCCTCCAGCCATCATCTTCCTTGGACGTGTGGATCGACCAGTGAATCCACGTCCCTCTCCTCCCCCTCGCCCGTCCACCTTTGTTCCCTGGTGGGGGTGGGAGCCTCCCGCAGCCGACTTCGAGGGCGCGGAAACAGGCCCTTCAACCCAACTAGTCTATGCAGAGGCCTAGTGAGACCACACCTGGAGTATTGTGTACAGTTTTAGTCCCCTAATTTGAGGAAGGACATTCTTGTTATTGAGGGAGTGCAGCGTAGGTTTACAAGGTTAATTCCCGGGATGGCGGGACTGTCATATGCTGGGAGAATGGAGCAGCTGGGTTGTACACTCTGGAGTTTAGAAGGATGAGAGGGTATCTCATTAAAACATATAAGATTGTTAAGGGCTTGGACACACTAGAAGCAGCAAACATGTTCCCAATGTTGGGGGAGTCCAGAACCAAGGGCCACAGATTAAGAATAAGGAGTAAGCCATTTAGAACGGAGACGAGGAAACACTTTTTCTCACAGAGAGTTGTGAGTCTGTGGAATTCTCTGCCTCAGAGGGCGGTGGAGGCAGGTTCTCTGGATGCTTTCAAGAGAGAGCTAGATAGGGCTCTTAAAGATAGCGGAGTCAGGGGATATGGGGAGAAGGCAGGAACGGGGTACTGATTGGGGATGATCAGCCATGATCACATTGAATGGCGTGCTGGCTCGAAAGGCCGAATGGCCTACTCCTGCATCTATTGTCTATTATCTATTGTCTATTGTCAGATCAAGATGCCCCATCTACAGTAGGCCCAAGTTTGGCCCATATCCCTCTAAAACCTGTCCGAATGTCATTCAAATATAATATTAGGTTGACACAAAGTGCTGGAGTAACTCAACGGGTCAGGCAACATCTCTGGGAAAAAATGGATGGGTGACGTTTTGGGTCGAGACTGAAGAAGGGTCAATTCGGGTATGATTTGGGTAAAAATGTACATGGTTAGTACATTTACAGATGAAATTAAAATAGGCAGTGTCGTAGAAAGTATCTAAGATTATCAATGGTTACAACAGGATCTTGACCAGTTGGGCAACTGGCCTTGAGGAGTTTAATGAAGTTAAGGGTAAGGCGTTGCACTTTGAGAAGTCTAACATGGGCAGGACCCACATAATGGATGGCAGGGCTCTGGGGAGTGTTGTAGAGCAGAGGGATCTAGGAGCGCAGGTGCATGGTTCCTTGAAAATGGCGTCACAAGTAGATAGGGTGGTCAAGAAGACTTTTGACACATTGGCTTCCATCAGTCAGTACTTCAAGCATGGCATTTGGGACATTATCTTCAGTTGTACGAGCCATTAGTGTGCCCGCAGATGGAGTATTGTCAAGTTAAGATTCCTTAAGGGCCTGTCCCACTTGGGAGTCATTTGCGCGCCCCATCATATTCGCGTCACGACGCACGACGCACGCCTCGTGACATGCACGTGATGCGCGCATAGGCGGGAATTCCGCTCGCTTGGCGTGAATTACGCGCGCATGGTGCATAGTGACGTAGGCAGTCGCGCGCGGCACCCCAGGATTTGGCGATTCACAAAATCTTCGCGCGCCACCTGCGTGACGCGCAAATGACGCCCAGGTGGGACAGGCCATTTAATTGTCATGGGCGCTGGAAAGAGATCAATTAAATTTCGCTGAACACCTCCGCTCAGTCCATCTTAACCTATCTGATCTCCCGGTTGCTCAGCACTTTAACTCCCCCTCCCATTCCCACACTGACCTTTCTGTCCTGGGCCTCCTCCATTGTCAGAGTCAGGCCCAGCGCAAATTGGAGGAACAGCACCTCATATTTCACTTGGGCAGTTTACACCCCAGCGGTATGAACATTGACTTCTCTAACTTCAAATAGCCCTTGCTTTCCCACTCTCTCCATCCCCTCCCCCTTCCCAGTTCTCCCACTAGTCGCACTGTCTCCGACTACATTCTATCTCTGTCCCGCCCCCTCCCCTGACATCGGTCTGAAGAAGGGTCTCGACCCAAAACGTCACCCATTCCTTCTCTCCAGAGATGCTGCCTGTCCCGCTGAGTTACTCCAGCATTTTGTGTCTACCTTTAATTAAAGTGATATTGGGATTATTACAGGGCTGTGGGGAGCACACCTCCAGATTCAGGGACAGTTTCTTCCCGGCTGTTATCAGGCAACTGAACCATCCTACCGCAACCAGAGAGCGGTCCTGAACTTCTATCTACCTCATTGGAGATCCTTCGGGCTAATTTTGATTGGACTTTGCCTGATTTACCTTGCACTAAACGTTATTCTTTACATGTATCTGTACACCGCGGACGGTTCGATTGTCAAGTCAAGTCAAGTGAGTTTATTGTCATGTGTCCCTGGTAGGACAATGAAATTCTTGCTTTGCTTGAGCACAACAGAACATTTTAGGCATTTACTACAAGGCATTCTATAAATATATACACAATGGTCAATATACTGATAAAGTGCAAATAACAGTATTGGCTAGTAAAGTTCAGTGTTATGTCCGAGCCAGGTTTAATAGCCTGATGGCTGTGGGGAAGTAGCTGTTCCTGAACCTGGTCGATGCAGTCTTCAGGCTCCTGTACCTTCTACCTGAAGGTAGCGGGGAGATGAGTGTGTGGCCAGGATGGTGTGGGTCCTTGATGATGCTGCCAGCCTTTTTGAGGCAGCGACTGTGATAGATCCCCTCGATGGAAGGGAGGTCAGAGCCGATGATGGACTGGGCAGTGTTTACTACTTTTTGTAGTATTTTCCTCTCCAGGGCGCTCAAGTTGACGAACCAAGCCACGATGCAACCGGTCAGCATGCTCTCTACTGTGCACCTGTAGAAGTTAGAGAGAGTCCTCCTTGACAAACCGACTCTCCGTAATCTTCTCAGGAAGTAGAGGCGCTGATGTGCTTGCTTTATAATGGCATCAGTGTTCTCGGACCAGGAAAGATCTTCAGAGATGTGCACGCCCAGGAATTTGAAGCTCTTGACCCTTTCAACCATCGACCCGTTGATATAAACGGGACTGTGGGTCCCCATCCTACTCCTTCCAAAGTCCACAATCAGTTCCTTGGTTTTGCTGGTGTTGAGGGCCAGGTTGTTGTGCTGGCACCATATGGACAGTTGCTCGATCTCTCTTCTATACTCTGACTCATCCCCATCAGTGATACGTCCCACAACAGTGGTGTCATCAGCGAACTTGATGATGGAGTTCGCACTATGTCCGGCTATGCAGTCATGAGTATAGAGTGAGTACAGCAGGGGGCTGAGCACGCAGCCTTGAGGTGGTCCCGTGCTAATTATTATCGAGTCTGACACATTTCCACCAATACGAACAGACTGTGGTCTGAGAGTGAGGAAGTCGAGGATCCAATTGCAGAGGGATGCGCAGAGACCCAGTTCTGCGAGTTTGGTAACCAGCTTGGAGGGGATGATTGTATTAAATGCCGAGCTGTAATCAATGTATTGTCTTTCTGCTGACTGGATAGAACGCAACAAAAAACGTTTCACTGTACCTCGTTACACGTGACAATAAACTAAACTGAACTGAACTGAACTGGAGAGAGCGGGGCAGTGGGATTAGTGTGGGATTGATACAGGGCTGTGGATAGAGAGCGGGGCATAATTTTATATTTGCAAGACAGACGGGGGCACCATCTATATGTCCTGTAGCTGTCCATTTTTTTCACTTTAAAACATTTTTAGTACGTTAAAGTGTGTTGTTGGGGGTCTAATATTTGTATGTGTGGGGAGTGGGGGGGTGGGGGGTGGCAGGGGAAGGGGGGAACTGCTTTTCTCAGTCCCTACCTTGTCGGAGAGGCAGCTTGCCTCCGAGCAGCACCTTCGACCCGTCCTCGTAGCCTACCAGCGGGGTCTGGAGCGGCGTTTCCTGAGGGGATCTGGCCAGAACCTCGGCTTCGGCGGTGGCACAGCGCTGGAGCGCCATCGCGGAGCGGGCGATGCCTTGCCTGGGTTGCCGCGCTGGAGCTCTGGGATGCTGAGTCCACCGATGAATATCGCGGAGCTGCGGGTCTGTGGAGCGGTCAGCCGTGGGCGGCGGCGCTGAACTTTAACACCGTGAGCCTGGGATCTCTCGCCGAGATCACCAGTGGTGGAGCTCCGTCCAGCGCGGCCTGTCGGCTTCGGAAGCCGCGGTCTCCGGTAAGGAAGCGGCCGTTCCAGCATCCCAAGCCGCTGAGAGGATTCACCCTGCGAGAACGGCCTGAAACATCGGGCCTCCGTAAAGGCGACTGCGGAGGCCTCAATAGGCCCGACCATGGGTGGACAAGAGGATGGGGACTGGACTTTGTGCCTTCCCTCACAGTGGGAACCATTGTGGGGGGATGTTTTTTATGTTAAATTTCTTCTTTAATGTTATGTTGTATTTTTATTAGTGTGCTGAATTTCCCCTGAAAAGGGGATTAATAAAGTATTTATTATTATTATTATTATTATTATTATTAGACTCTGTGCTGCAAACCCTTTCGCCTCTGAGCTGCTGGGCCTGCCAGCAGTGTTCTCTGTCCAGAGTTAGTGGCATTTGGAAGGAGAAATTCTCACCACACCCTCTGTGCAAGTCCCAGTTTCCCCACTGCCGTGTCTCTCGGGAGGCATCGGGACAGACAATGCTCCCTTTCATTGACAGCGTATAAAAGGTGATATCTTTGAATTGAGTGCTATTTCCCCCCTTTTTGATGTTTAAATTGATCTCATTATTGAGTGAATAGGATACATTTAAATGCAATTTACTGAGGCCAAGTGGTGGGTGAAACATGAGCAGAGAACGGCCCTGCCTTCAGGCCGCGACTCAGCTCCAGCTGAATAGCCAACGCCGTGATGAAAATACCTTTGTGGCCCCGTTGGATTTGACTTTTAATCACTTTTTTATAAAGTTACCGGTGTGAAATAGGGCATTGAGACAAAGGAGCAAGTTTCATTGGCACACCCCCCCCCACTCCTACAGTAACTTAGATTAAAGTCTTGGAATCACACAGTGTGGAAACAGGCCCTTCGGCCCAACTATTTACAATATATATTCATGATTTGGATGAAGGGATTCAAAGTAACATTAGCAAATTTGCAGATGACACAAAGCTGGGTGGCAGTGTGAACTGTGAGGAGGATAGAAACATAGAAACATAGAAAATAGGTGCAGGAGTAGGCCATTCGGCCCTTCGAGCCTGCACCGCCATTCAATATGATCATGGCTGATCATCCAACCTTTAGCCACAAGGGCCACATCTAACTCCCTCTTAAATATAGCCAATGAACTGGCCTCAACTACCTTCTGTGGCAGAGAGTTCCACAGATTCACCACTCTCTGTGTGAAAAAAGTTTTCTCATCTCGGTCCTAAAAGATTTCCCCCTTATCCTTAAGCTGTGACCCCTTGTCCTGGACTTCCCCAACATCAGGAACAATCTTCCTGCATCTAACCTGTCCAACCCCTTAAGAATTTTGTAAGTTTCTATAAGATATCCCCTCAATCTCCTAAATTCTAGCAAGTACAAGCCAAGTCTATCCAGTCTTTCTTCATATGAAAGTCCTGACATCCCAGGAATCAGTCTGGTGAACCTTCTCTGTACTCCCTCTATGGCAATAATGTCCTTCCTCAGATTTGGCGACCAAAACTGTACGCAATACTCCAGGTGTGGTCTCACCAAGACCCTGTACAACTGCAGTAGAACCTCCCTGCTCCTATACTCAAATCCTCTTGCTATGAATGCTAACATACCATTCGCTTTCTTCACTGCCTGCTGCACCTGCATGCCTACTTTCAATGACTGGTGTACCATGACACTGACTGGTGTACCATGAGAATGGGATGCTATGAGGCTGCAGGGTGATTTGGACAGGTTGGGTGAGTGGGCAGATACATGGCAGATGCAGTATAATGAGGATCAATGTGAGGTTATCCACTTTGGTGGCAAAAACAGGAAGGCAGATTATTATCTAAATGGCGTCAAGCTGGGAAAAGGGGAAGTACAAGGGGATCTGGGAGGTCCTTGTACATCAGTCTATGAAAGTAAGCATGCAGGTACAGCAGGCAGTGAAGAAAGCGAATGGCATGTTGGCCTTCATAACAAGAGGAGTTGAGTATAGGAGCAGGGAGGTTCTACTGCAGTTGTACAGGGTCCTAGTGAGACCACACCTGGAGTATTGTGTACAGCTTTGGTCTCTAAACTTGAGGAAGGACAGCGTAGGTTCACTCCAGGTTAATTCCCAGGATGGCGGGACTGTCATATGTTGATAGAATGGAGCTGGTGGACTTGTATACTCTGGAATTTAGACGGATGAGAGGGGTTCTTATTGAAACATATGAGATTATTAAGGGTTTGGACACGCTAGAGGCAGGAAACATGTTCCCGATGTTGGGGGAGTCCAGAACCAGGGGCCACAGTTTAAGAATATGTGGTAAGCCATTTAGAACGGAGATGAGGAAACACTTTTTTAACACAGAACGTTGTGAGTCTGTGGAATTCTCTGCCTCAGAGGGCGGTGGAGGCAGGTTCTCTGGATACTTTCAAGAGAGAGTTAGATTGGGCTTTTAGGGATAGCAGAGTTAAGGGATATGGAGAGAAGGCAGGAACGGGGTACTGATTGTGGATGATCAGCCATGATCACATTGAATGGCGGTGCTAGCTTGAAAGGCCAAATGGCCTACTCCTGCACCTATTGTCTATAACTCGCCCACACCGGCCAACATGCCCCAGCTCCACTAGTCCCACTTGCCTGCGTTTTGCCCATATCCCTCTAAACCTGTCCTATCCATGTACCTGTCTCAATGTGTCTTCAACGTTGGGATAGTCCCAGCCTCAACTACCTCCTTCGGCAGCTCGTATCATACACCCACTACCCGTTTTGTGAAAATGTTACCCCTCAGATTCCTTTTAAATCTTTTCCCCTTCACCTTAAACCTATGTCCTCTGGTTCTCGATTCCCCTACTCTGGGCAAAAGACTCTGTGCGTCTACCCGATCTATTCCTCTCATGATTTTGTACACCTGTATAAGATCACACCTCATCCTCCTGCGCTCCATGGAATAGAGACCCAGCCTACTCAACCTCGCCCTATAGCTCACACCCTCTAGTCCTGGCAACATCCTCGTAAATCTTCTCCGTACCCTTTCCAGCTTGACAACATCTTTCCTATGACACGGTGCCCAGAACTGACTTGGCCTCCACTGCCGTCTGTGGCAATGAATTCCACAGATTCACCACCCTCTGGCCCACCAAGTCCACGTGGACCAGCGATCATCCCATACACAGGCACTGTCCTAGAAGCTAATTAACCTACACACCAACACATATTATGAATGGGCACAGGTGTAGGACATTTCCACCCTGGGAAAAAGATTCTGACTGTCCACCCTGTCTATGCCAGTCTTCAATAGAAAAAAGACAATAGGTGCAGGAGTAGGCCATTCGGCCCTTCGAGCCAGCACCACCATTCAATGTGATCATGGCTGATCATCCCCAATCAGTACCTCGTACCTGCCTTCTCCCCATATCCCCTGACTCCGCTATCTTTAAGAGCCCTATCTAGCTCTCTCTTGAAAGCGATCCCCGCACAATAACACTATCCTACACACACTGGGCACAATTTACATTTATACCGAAGCCATTTAACCTACAAACCTACACGTCTTTGGAGTGTGGGAGGAAAACTGAGGATCTCGAGAAACCGAGAAAAGACTAGGCTTGTATTCACTGGAGTTTAGAAGGATGAGGGGGAATCTTATAGAAACAAATATAATTATAAAAGGACTGGACAAGCTAGATGCAGGAAAAATGTTCCCAATGTTGGGCGAGTCCAGAACCAGGGGCCACAGTCTTAGAATAAAGGGGAGGTCATTTAAGACTGAGGTGAGAAAAAACGTTTTCACGTAGAGAGTTGTGAATTTGTGGAATTCCCTGCCACAGAGGGCAGTGGAGGCCAAGTCACTGGATGGATTTAAGAGAGAGTTAGATAGAGCTCTAGGGGCTAGTGGAGTCAAGGGATATGGGGAGAAGGCAGGAACGAGTTGTTGATTGGGGACGATCAGCCATGATCGCAATGAATGGCGGTGCTGGCTCGAAGGGCCGAATGGCCTCCTCCTGCACCTATTTTCTATATTTCTATGTTTCTATGAAAGTATCCAGAGAATCGGCCTCCACCGCCCTCTGAGGCAGAGAATTCCACAGACTCACCACTCTCTGTGTGAAAAAGTGTTTCCTCGTCTCCGTTCTAAATGGCTTACCCCTTATTCTTAAACTGTGGCACCTGGTTCTGGACTCCCCCAACATCGGGAACATGTTTCCTGCCTCTAGCGTGTCCAAACCCTTAATAATCTTATATGTTTCAATAAGATTCCCTCTCATCCTTCTAAACTCCAGGGTATACAAGCCCAGCCGCTCCATTCTCTCAGCATATGACAGTCCAAGATAAAATAATCCAATTCTGTCCATCTACTGTGTTCAAGAAGGAACTGCAGACGCTGGAAAATCGAAGGTACACAAAAATGCTGGAGAAACTCAGCGGGTGCAGCAGCATCTATGGAGCGAAGGAAATAGGCAACGTTTCGGCCCGCTTATATTTCCTTCGCTCCATAGATGCTGCTGCACCCGCTGAGTTTCTCCAGCATTTTTGTGTACTGTCCATCTACTCCCTGGAGCCAATACACCCGAATAAAGGGCTTGATTTGGGAGCAGTTCCATCCAGGACCTCCAGAAATTGCAGCAAATTGTGGACGCAGCCCAGACCAACGCACAAACCAACCTCCCTTCCATTGACTCCATCTACACCTCACGCTGCCTCGGCAAGGCCAGCAGCATCATCAAGGGACCAGTCTCACCCCCGGCCACTCCCTCTTCTCCCCTCTCCCATCGGGCAAGAGGTACAGAAGTGTGAAAACGCACACCTCCGGATTCAGGGACAGTTTCTTCCCAGTTGTTATCAGGCAACTGAATCATCCTACCATAACCAGAGAGCGGTCCTGAACTACTATCTACCTCATTGGTGACGCTCAGACTATCCTTGATCGGATTTTACTGGCTTTACCTTGCACTAAAAATTATTCTCTTATCCTGTATCTATACACTGTAAACGGTTCGATTGTAATCATGTGTTGTCTTTCCGCTGACTGGATAGCACGCAACAAAAGCTTTTCACTGTACCTCGGTACACGTGACAATAAACTGAACTGAACTGAACTAGACACAAAATGCTGGAGTAACTCAGCGGGACAGGCTGCATCGCTGGAGAGAAGGAATGATTGACGTATCGGGTCGAGGCCCTTCTTTAGTGAGAGTCACGGGAGAGGGAAACGAGAGACGCAGAAGGTATGTATGAAAGATATGCAAAAAACAACGATGGTCAAAGGAATGGTGGAGCTTACATGTTTTACTGTCTGTATAACTGGTTATCAGTATCACCTACCCCACATCCAGCAATGGTGATAACGAGTTATAGAGACCCGTGAAGGGTGATTAGTACGGGTGTCAGCGATTATGGGGAGAAGGCAGTGGGGTTGAGAGGGAGAGATAGATCAGCCACGATTGAATGGCAGGGTAGACTTGACGGGCCGAATGGCCCAATTCTGCTCCTAGAACATATATATTCTTAGAGGACGGACAGGCTAGATGGAGGAAAAATGTCGCAGATGTTGGGGGAAGTCCAGAACCAGGGGCCATAGTTTAAGGATAAGGGGTAAGCCATTTAGGACCGAGATGAGGAAAAACTTTTCCACCCAGAGAGTTGTGAATCGGTGGAATTCTCTGCCACAGAGGCAGTGGAGGCCGATTCACTAGATGTTTTCAAGAGAGAGTTAGATTTAGCTCTTTGGGCTAACGGAATCAAGGGATATGAGGAGAAGGCAGGAACAGGGTACTGATTGGGGATGATCAGCCATGATCATATTGAATAGCGGTGCTGACTTGAAGGGCCAAATGGCGTACTCCTGCACCTGTTGTCTATTGTCTATTCTTTATCGTATCCCTGAACTTGCACATTTGAGTGGCTCGAAGGGTCGAATTGTCTAGTCCTGCACCTATTTGCTATGCTATGTAACTTATGAAACTCAAAAGGACAATAAATAACACTTCAACTCCCCCTCCTATTCCCACACTGACCTTTCTGTCCGGGGCCTCCTCCATTGCCAGAGCGAGGCCAAGCGCAAATTGGAGGAACAGCACCTCATATTTCGCTTGGGCAGCTTACACCCCAGCGGTACGAATATTGATTTCTCTAACCTCGTTACCCTTGCATCCCCTCTCTCTCCATCCCTCCCCCACCCTAGTCGTTGTACTAGTTTCACTGTCGTCCTTTTGAGTTTCAATGTCTGCCCAACTCGTTATAATCTATACCACAGCCAACAATGGACCATTGTGGGCTCCACCTATCTTTGATCATGGATATTTTTGCATTTCTTTCATTCATTTGTTCTAGGCACCTTCTACATCTCTTGTTTCCTCCACCCTCCCCTCCCCCCCCAGACACTCAAAGAAGGGCAGTGGGATTAGTATGGGGATTGATGCAGGGCTGAAGAAGGGTCTTGACCCGAAACGTCACCTATTCCTCTTCTCCAGAGATGCTGCCTGACCCGCTAAATTACTCCAGCTCTTTGCGTTCACACTCGGTGTAAACCAGCATCTGCAGAGTTCCTTCCGAAATATTCCGGGATATAAAATATTTTAAAAAATATTGAAATATAAAAAACCTCTTCTGTACTCTCTCCAAAGCTTGCACATACTTCCTGCAATGGGGTGACCAGAACTTATCCTTTTTAACTTTTGTTCCTCACAGCGCCAGAGACCCGGGTTCAATCCTGACCTCGGGTGCTGTCGGTGTGGAGTTTGCATGTTCTCAAGAGTCAAGAGAGTTTATTGTCATGTGTCCCAGATAGAACAATGAAATTCTTACTTGCTGCAACACAACAGAATATGTAAACGTAATAAATAATACAACAAAAATTCAGGAAATAACAGAACAAACAATAACAGCGCCATCATAATAATAATAATAATAATAGACTTTTGTGGTTCATAGCTTATGAGGTTGGCAAGTTTAATAGCCTGATGGCTGTAGGGAAGTAGCTGTTCCTGAACCTGGACGTTACAGTTTTCAGGCTCCTGTACCTTCTTCCCGATGGCAGTGGTGAGATGAGTGTGTGGCCAGGATGGTGTGGGTCTCCGATGATGATGGCCGCCTTTTTGAGGCAGCGACTACGACAGATCCCTTCGATGGTGGGGAGGTCATTGCCGGTGATGGCCTGGGCAGAGACTGCGTGGATTTTCTCCGGTTGCTCCGGTTTCTTCCCACATCCCAAGAACATGCGGAATGGTAGGTTAATTGGTAGGCTATAAATTGCCCCTTGTGTGTCGGGGGCGGATACAAAAACGGAGTTACATAGTACTAGTCGATGCTGTGTTTTTCGATTAAACTGAGGATGTGGCCACAACTGCTGAGTTTCTCCGGCGCTTCCACATAGGAGGAGCAGTGATAGACTTATGGGACTGGACAAGCTAGATGCAGAAAAAATGTTCCCAATGTTGGACGAGTCCAGAACCAGGGGCCACAGTCTTAGAATAAAGGGGAGGCCATTTAAGACTGAGGTGAGTAAAAACGTTTTCACCCAAAGAGTTGTGAATTTGTGGAATTCCCTGCCACAGAGGGCAGTGGAGGCCAAGTCACTGGATGGATTTAAGAGAGAGTTAGATAGAGCTCTAGGGGCTGGTGGAGTCAAGGGATACGGGGAGAAGGCAGGCACGGGTTATTGATTGGGGACGATCAGCCATGATCACAATGAATGGCGGTGTTGGCTTGAAGGGCCGAATGGCCTCCTCCTGCACCTATTTTTCTATGTTTCTATCTTTCTATGTGATTCAGCGTGGAAACAGGCCCTTCGGCCCAACTTGCCCACACTGACCAACATGTCCCATCTACACTTGTCCCACCTGCCTGCATTTGACCCACATCCCTCCAAACCTGTCCTATCCATGTACCTGTCTAAATTTTTCTTAAAACGTTGCGTTAGTCCTTGGGTGTATGGAACGAGCTGCCAGAGGAGGTAGTTGAGGCTGGGACTATCGCAACAGTTGGACAGGTACATGGATAGGACAGGTTTGGAGGGATATGGGCCAAATGCAGGCAGGTGGGACTAGTGTAGATGGGACATGTTGGCCAGTGTGGGCGAGTTAGAGAGCTAGATAGGGCTCTTAAAGATAGCGGAGTCAGGGGATATGGGGAGAAGGCAGGAACGGGGTACTGATTGGGGATGATCAGCCATGATCACATTGAATGGTGGTGCTGGCTCGAGGGGCCGAATGGCCTCCTCCTGCACCTATTGTGTATATTCTATTGTCCAAAGACATGCAGGCTTGAAGGTTATTTGGCTTCGGTAAAAATTGTAAATTGTCCTTGGTGTGTGTAGGATAGTGTTAATCTACGTGACAGTGTGGACTCGGTGGGCCGAAGGGCCAGTTTCTGCACTGTATCTCTAAATTAAGTTAAACTAAACGGCTGCTGTCTGTACGGAGTTTGTACGTTCTCCCCGTGACCTGCGTGGGTTTTCTCCGGGTGCTCCGGTTTCCTCCCACACTCCAAAGACGTACAGTTTTGTAGGTTCATTAGCTTGGTGTAGTTGTAAATTTTCCTCAGTGTGTGTAGGATGTGCGGGGACGGGGACAGGTAGTGTGCGGGGACGGCCCCATAGCAGAAGCGTCCACATCACGGGGCTGGAAACTGGAAGTATCCTGAGCTAATTCTGCTACCACCATCATCTATTGTAACAAATGATGGCTCCCACCGATTGCCGCTGGAAGCTCGCGTCCTTTTCAGGACGAACGATGACAATATTTGGAAAATTGGAAGATGGATACGAAAAGAAGAAGAGTGTGCGGGGATCGCTGGTCGGCACAGTCTCGGTGGGCCGAAGGGCCTGTTTCTGCGCTGTATCTCTAAGCTAAACAAAACGATTATTATCACATGTACCGAGGTACAGTGAAAAGCTTCGCTTTGCATGCTATCCAATCAACGGTTAAGGGGCTGTCCCACTGCAGCGACCTAATTGGCGAGTTTAGAAGAGTTTGCCCTCGACTCGTACTCGCAGCATGGTCGACACGAGGTCCTAGGAGGTCTTCGTAACTCTCCTTCATGCTCGAGAGTGGTCCCCGCGTACTCGAGGCCTCAGCTAGGTCGCGTAGTAGGTCGGCATGTTAGTCGTAGGTAATCGAGGGTAGTCGAAGGTAATTGTAGATAGTCGAAGGTAGTCGTAGCTAGTCTTCAACATAGTCGAAGGTAGTCGTAGCTAGTCTTCAACATAGTCGAAGGAGGTCTTCAACATGACATTTTTTCAAACTCTCCTGAACTCTTCTAAACTCGCCAATTAGGTGAGGCAGCATCTCTGGAGAACATGGATAGGTGACACAATGGTAGAGTTGCTGCCTCACAGCGCCAGAGACCCGGAATCAATCCTGACTACGGGTGCTGTCTGTACGGAGTTTGTACATTCTCCCCGTGACCCGCGTGGGTTTTCTCCGGGTGATTCCGTTTCCTCCCACACTCCAAAGGCCTGCAGGTTTGTAGGTTAATTGGCCTCGGTAAATTTGTAAATTGTCCTGAGTGTGTGTAGGATAGTGTTAGTGTGTGGGGATCGCTGGTCGGTGTGGACTGGACGGGCCGAATGGCCTGTTTCTGCACTGTGTCTCTAGACTAAACTAAAATAAAGGTGACTTTTCGGTCGGGACCAGATTAAAGAAGAGTCTCATCCTGAAACGTCGCCTATCTGTGTTCGCCATAGATGCTGCCTGACCTGCTGAGTTACTCCAGCACTTTTTTACCCAGCAGTTCCTCCTATCCACCTATCACTTGCTGGACTTTGCCCCAACCCCCAAGTCTCTTTTCCAGCTTTCCCCACCCCCAACTCCATCAGTCTGAAGAAGGGTCCTGACCTGCTGAGTTACTCCAGCACTTTGTGTTTTGTTCAAGATTCCAGCATCTGCAGTTCCTTGTGCCTCCAGATTCAGGGTCAGTTTCTTCCCAGCTGTTATCAGGCAACAGAACCGTCCTCTCACCAACTGGAGATGGGTCCCATCTACCTCATTGGAGACCCTCGGACTATCTTTAATCGGACTTTATGGATATATTTAAGGCAGAGTAGATACAGTGGCTTGCAAAAGTATTAATACCCCTTGAACTTTTCCACATTTTGTCACGTTACAACCACAAACGTAAATGTATTTTATTGGGATTTTATGTGATAGACCAACACAAAGTGGTGCATAATTGTGAAGGGGAAGGAAAATGATACATGGTTTTCAAATTTTTTTACAAATAAAAAACTGAAAAGTGTCGTGTGCAAAAGTATTCAGCCCCCCTGAGTCAATACTTTGTAGAACCACCTTTCGCTGCAATTACAGCTGCAAGTCTTTTGGGGTATGTCTCTACCAGCTTTGCACATCTAGAGACTGAAATTGTTGCCCATTCTTCTTTGCAAAATAGCTCAAGCTCAGTCAGATTGGATGGAGAGCATCTGTGAACAGCAATTTTCAAGTCTTGCCAGAGATTCTCAATTGGATTTAGGTCTGGACTTTGACTGGGCCATTCTAACACGTGAATATGCTTTGATCTAAACCATTCCATTGTAGCTCTGGCTGTATGTTTAGGGTCGTTGTCCTGCTGGAAGGTGAACCTCTGCCCAGTCTCAAGTCTTTTGCAGACTCTAACAGGTTTTCTTCCAAGATTGCCCTGTATTTGGCTCCATCCATCTTCCCATCAACTCTGACCAGCTTGCCTGTCCCTGCTGAAGAAAAGCATCCCCACAGCATGATGCTGCCACCACCATGTTTCACAGTGGGGATGGTGTGTTCAGGGTGATGTGCAGTGTTAGGTTTCCGCCACACATAGCGTTTTGCATTTAGGCCAAAAACTTCAATTTTGGTCTCATCTGACCAGAGCACCTTCCTCCACATGTTTGCTGTGTCCCCCACATGGCTTGTGGCAAACTGCAAACGGGACTTCTTATGGCTTTTTTTCAACAATGGCTTTCTTCTTGCCTCTCTTCCATAAAGGCCCGATTTGTGGAGTGCACGACTAATAGTTGTCCTGTGGACAGATTCTCCCACCTGAGCTGTGGATCTCTGCAGCTCCTCCAGAGTTACCATGGGCCTCTTGGCTGCTTCTCTGATCAATGCTCTCCTTGCCCGGCCTGTCAGTTTAGGTGGACGGCCATGTCTTGGTAGGTTTGCAGTTGTGCCATACTCTTTCCATTTTCGGATGATGGATTGAACAGTGCTCCATGAGATGTTCAAAGCTTGGGATATTTGTTTATAACCTAACCCTGCTTTAAACTTCTCCACAACTTTATCCCTGACCTGTCTGGTGTGTTCCTTGGGCTTCATGATGCTGTTTGTTCACTAATGTTCTCTAACAAACCTCTGAGGCCTTCACAAAACAGCTGTATTTATACTGAGATTAGATTACACACAAGTGGACTCTATTTACTAATTAGGTGACTTCTGAAGGCAATTGGTTGCACTGGATTTTATTTAGGGGTATCAGAGTAAAGGGGGGCTGAATACTTTTGCACGCGACACTTTTCAGTTTTTTATTTGTAAAAAAATTTGAAAACCATGTATCATTTTCCTTCCACTTCACAATTATGCGCCACTTTGTGTTGGTCCATCACATAAAATCCCAATAAAATACATTTACGTTTGTGGTTGTAACGTGACAAAATGTGGAAAAGTTCAAGGGGTATGAATACTTTTGCAAGCCACTGTAGATTCCTGATTTATATGGGTGTCAGGGGTTATGGGGAGAAGGCAGGAGAATGGGGTTAGGATGGAGAGATAGATCAGCCATGATTGAATGGCGGAGTAGACTTGATGGGCCGAATGGCTGAATTCTTCTCCTATCACTTATGAACATGAATTTAACCTCGCACTAAATGTTATTCCCTTTATCATGTATCTGTACACTGTGAATGGCTCGATTGTAATCATGTATTGTCTTTCCGCTGACTGGTTAGCACGCAACAAAAGCTTTTCACTGTACCTCGGTACACATGACAATAAACTAAACTGAACAAAACTAAAGAATGTCACCTATTCTTTTTCACCAGAGATGCTGGCTGTACCACTGAGTTACTCCAGTATTTTGTGTCCATCAAAGAACTGATTGAGGACTTTGACAATAGACAATAGGTGCAGGAGTAGGCCATTCAGCCCTTCGAGCCAGCACTGCCATTCAATGTGATCATGGCTGATTATCCCCAATCAGTACCCCGTTCCTGCCTTCTCCCCATATCCCTTGACTCCGCTATTTTTAAGAGCCCCATCTAGCTCTCTCTTGAAAGCATCCGGAGAACCGGCCTCCACCGACTTTGGAAGAGGATGGATGAGAAACATAGAAACATAGAACATAGAAAATAGGTGCAGGAGTAGGCCATTCGGCCCTTCGAGCCTGCACCGCCATTCGATATGATCATGGCTGATCATCCAACTCAGTATCCTGTACCTGCCTTCTCTCCATACCCTCTGATACCACAAGGGCCACATCTAACTCCCTCTTAAATATAGCCAATGAACTGGCCTCAACTACCTTCTGTGGCGGAGAATTCCAGAGATTCACCACTCTCTGTGTGAAAAATGTTTTCCTCATCTCGGTCCTAAAAGATTTCCCCCTTATCCTTAAACTGTGACCCCTTGTTCTGGACTTCCCCAACATCGGGAACAATCTTCCTGCATCTAGCCTGTCCAACCCCTTAAGAATTTTGTACGTTTCTATAAGATCCCCCCTCAATCTTCTAAATTCTAGCGAGTACAAGCCAAGTCTATCCAGTCTTTCCTCATATGAAAGTCCTGACATCCCAGGAATCTGTCTGGTGAACCTTCTCTGCACTCCCTCTATGGCAAGAATGTCTTTCCTCAGATTAGGAGACCAAAACTGTACGCAATACTCCAGATGTGGTCTCACCAAGACCCTGTACAACTGCAGTAGAACCTCCCTGCTCCTATACTCAAATCCTTTTGCTATGAATGCTAACATACCATTCGCCTTCTTCACTGCCTGCTGCACCTGCATGCCTACTTTTAATGACTGGTGTACCATGACACCCAGGTCTCGTTGCATCTCCCCTTTTCCTATTCGGCCACCATTCAGATAATAGTCTACTTTCCTGTTTTTGCCACCAAAGTGGATAACCTCACATTTATCCACATTATACTGCACCTGCCATGCATTTGCCCACTCACCCAGCCTATCCAAGTCACCTTGCAGCCTCCGAGCATCCTCCTCACAGCTAACACTGCCCCCCAGCTTCGTGTCATCCACAAACTTGGAGATGTTGCATTCAATTCCCTCGTCCAAATCATTAATATAAATTGTAAATAGCTGGGGTCCCAGCACTGAGCCTTGCGGTACCCCACTAGTCACTGCCTGCCATTGTGAAAAGGACCCGTTTACTCCTACACTTTGCTTCCTGTCTGCCAGCCAGTTCTCTATCCACATCAATACTGAACCCCCAATACCGTGTGCTTTAAGTTTGTATACTAATCTCTTATGTGGGACCTTGTCGAAAGCCTTCTGAAAGTCCAGATATAACACATCCACTGGTTCTCCCTTATCCACTCTACTAGTTACAACCTCGAAAAATTCTATAAGATTCGTGAGACATGATTTACCTTTCATAAATCCATGCTGACTTTGTCCAATGATTTCACCTCTTTCCAAATGTGCTGCTATCCCATCTTTAATAACTGATTCTGGCAGTTTCCCCACTACCGACGTTAGACTAACTGGTCTGTAATTCCCCGTTTTCTCTCTCCCTCCCTTTTTAAAAAGTGGGGTTACATTAGCTACCCTCCAATCCTCAGGAACTACTCCAGAATCTAAAGAGTTTTGAAAAATTATCACTGATGCATCCACTATTTCTGGGGCTACTTCCTCAAGTACTCTGGGATGCAGCCCATCTGGCCCTGGGGATTTATGGGCCTTTAATCCATTCAATTTACCTAACACCACTTCCCGGCTAACCTGGATTTCACTCAGTTCCTCCATCTCATTTGACCCCCGGTCCCCTGCTATTTCCGGCAGATTATTTATGTCTTCCTTAGTGAAGACAGAACCAAAGTAGTTATTCAATTGGTCTGCCATGTCCTTGTTCCCCATGATCAATTCACCTGTTTCTGACTGCAAGGGACCTACATTTGTTTTAACTAATCTTTTTCTCTTCACATATCTATAAAAGCTTT
>CM075988.1:131087-156001 GCA_038087875.1 Malacoraja senta
CCCTTTCCTAATTAAGCCCTTTGTCCTCCTCTGCTGGATTCTGAATTTCTCCCAGTCCTCTGGTATGCTGCTTTTTCCTGGCTAATTTGTATGCTTCATCTTTTGTTTTGATACTATCCCTGATTTCCCTTGTTATCCATGGATGCACTACCTTCCCTGATTTTATTTTTTTGCCAAACTGGGATGAACAATTGTTGTAGTTCATCCATGCAGTCTTTAAATGCCTTCCATTGCATATCTACCATCAACCCATTAAGAATCAATTGCCAGTCTATCTTGGCCAATTCACTTCTCATACCCTCAAAGTTACCTTTCTTTAAGTTCAGGACCCTTGTTTCTGAATTAACAATGTCACTCTCCATCCTAATGAAGAACTCAACCATATTATGGTCACTCTTGCCCAAGGGGCCACGCACAACAAGACTGCTAACTAACCCATCCTCATTACTCAATTACCCAATCTAGAATAGCCTGCTCTCTCGTTGGTTCCTCTACATGTTGGTTTAGAAAACTATCCCGCATACATTCCAAGAAATCCTCTTCCTCAGCACCCCTGCCAATTTGATTCACCCAATCTATATGTAGATTGAAGTCACCCATTATAACTATTTTTACCTTTGTTGCACGCATTTCTAATTTCCTGTTTTATGCCATCCCCAACTTCACTACTACTGTTAGATGGCCTGTACACAACACCCACCAGCGTTTTCTGCCCCTTAGTGTTTCGCAGCTCTACCCATATAGATTCCACATCCTCCAAGCTAATGTCGTTCCTTTCTATTGCGTTAATCTTCTCTCTAACCAACAACGCTACCCCACCTCCTTTCCCTTTCTGTCTATCCCTCCTGAATATTGAATATCCCTGGATGTTCAGCTCCCAGCCTTGGTTACCCTGGAGCCATGTCTCCGTGATCCCAACTATATCATAGTCATTAATAGCTATCAGCACATTCATTAATAGCTATCAGCACATCAGCTAAGAGGACCCACAATCCTGTTTATATCAATGAGTCGATGGTGGAGTCAAAAACTTCAAATTCCTGGGCGTGCATATTTCCGAAGATCTTTCCTGGTCCCAGCACACGGATGCCATCATAATGTAAGCACATCAGCGCCTCTACTTCCTGAGAAGATTACGGAGAGTCGGCATGTCAAAGAGGACTCTCTCTAACTTCTACAGGTGCACGGTAGAGAGCATGCTGACTGGTCGCATCGTGACCTGGTTCGGCAACTTGAACGTCCAGGAGCGGAAAAGACGGCAAAAAAGTTGTGACCACTGCCCAGTCCATCACCGGCTCTGACCTCCCCACCGTCGAAGGGATCTGTCGTAGTCGCTGCCCCAAAAAGGCAGCCAACATCATCAGAGACCCACACCATCCTGGCCACACACTCATCTCACCGCTGCCATCGGGAAGAAGGTGCAGGAGCCTGAAAACTGTAACGTCCAGGTTCAAGAACAGCTTCTTCCCTACACCCATCAGGCTATTAAACATGACAATGAATAAGCTCTGAAATACAATAGACTATTATTATTATTATTATTATTATTACACTATTATTGTCTGTTATTTGAGTATGTGTGTGTGTGTGTGTGTGTATATATATATATTGTGAGCATGTGTGAATACACACTGAACAGTTTTTTTTCCCTCTCTCGTTTAT
The DNA here is from genome assembly GCA_038087875.1 of Malacoraja senta. Taxonomy (NCBI): domain Eukaryota; kingdom Metazoa; phylum Chordata; class Chondrichthyes; order Rajiformes; family Rajidae; genus Malacoraja; species Malacoraja senta. Next base: position 132,750 of record CM075988.1, read on the forward strand.
ACCATACTATGTTTACATATTCTGTTGTGCTGCAGCAAGTAAGAATTACATTGATCTATCTGGGACACCTGACAATAAAACACTCTTGACTTGAAACCAGCACCTTCAGTTCCATCTCAACTAACCACTTGGTGGGGAATCATCAGCTGGCAGCTCCATCTGGTGTCGACGCAAGGAACTGCAGATGCTGGTTTAAACCAAAGATGGACAGAGGGTGTTGCACAACTCTCGTCGGAGAGAGGTGGAGAACCTCTTCAAAGTAGACATACCTTGAGGAGATTTCGCCAGTGGAGCGGACAAAAAATGTGTAGGAAGGAACTGCAAAAGGATTTGAGTATAGGAGCAGGGAGATTCTACTGCAGTTGTACAGGGTCTTGGTGAGACCACACCTGGAGTATTGCGTACAGTTTTGGTCTCCAAATCTGAGGAAGGACATTATAGCCATAGAGGGAGTGCAGAGAAGGTTCACCAGACTGATTCCTGGGATGTCAGGACTTTCATATGTTGAGAGAATATGGATAGACTCGGCTAATACTCGCTAGAATTTAGGAGATTAAGAGGGGATCTTATAGAAACGTACAAAATTCTTATGGGGTTGGACAGGCTAGATGCAGGAAGATTGTTCCCGATGTTGGGGAAGTCCAGGACAAGGGGTCACAGCTTAAGGATAAAGGGGAAATCCTTTAAGACCGAGATGAGGAAAAACTTTTTCACACAGAGAGTGGTGAATCTCTGGAACCCTCTGCCACAGAGGGTAGTTGAGGCCAGTTCATTGGCTATATTTAAGAGGGAGTTAGATGTGGCCCTTGTGGCTAAAGGGATCAGGGGGTATGGAGAGAAGGCAGGTACGGGATACTGAGTTGGATGATCAGCCATGATCATATTGAATGGCGGTGCAGGCTCGAAGGGCCGAATGGCCTACTCCTGCACCTATTTTCTATGTATCTATGTATCTATGTTAGTTCCCTCTCCTCTGACATCAGACTGAAGAAGGGTCTCGACCCGAAATGTCACCAGAGACGCTGCCTGTCCCGCTGAGATACTCCAGCTTTTTGTGTCTATCTTCGGTTTATACAAAATAGTCTCTTAAACGCCACTACCGTATCTGCCCCCACCACCACCCCTGGCAGCGTGTTCCAGGCACCCACCACCCTCTGTGTAAAAAACTTGCACTCAATTTTGAAAAACTAAATTTTTCACTGTATCTCGGTACACCTGACTATATTAAACCAGTCCCAATATTAGTGATGATGTCCCCTGACTCCGCCATCTTTAAGAGCCCTATCTAGCTCTCTCTTGAAAACATCCAGAGAACCGGCCTCCACCGCCCTCTGAGGCAGAGAATTCCACAGACTCACCACTCTCTGTGTGACAAAGTGATTACACCAGCACTATCCTACACACACAAGGGACATTTTACAATTTTACCAAAGCCAATTAACCTACACACCTGTATGTCTTTGGAGTGTGGAAGGAAATGTGGAGCACCCGGAGAAACATCGCGCAGGTCACGGGAGAACGTACAAAACTCCGTACGGACAGCGGCCGTAGTCAGGATCGAACCTGGGGTCTCTGGGGCTGTGAGGCAGCAGCTCGACCGCTGCACCACTCTGCTGCCCTTGTTAAGGGGCTGTCCCACTTGGGTGACCTAACCCGCGAGTTCTGGCGAGTTTGCCCTCGACTCGTACTCGCAGCATGGTCGACACGAGGTCCTAGGAGGTCTTCGTAACTCTCCTTCATGCTCGAGAGTGGTCCCGGCGTACTCGAGGCCTCAGCTAGGCCGTGGCGTCTTTTTCAACATGTTGAAAAATGCCCGCGAGTAAAAAAAGGTCGCCCTGGAAAAAATCGATACTTTTTTACTCGTGGGTTTAGTCGAGGTAGGTCGTAGTAGGTCAGCATGTTAGTCCTAGGTAATCGAGGGAAGTCGAAGGTGGTCGAAGGTAGCTAGTCTTCAACATAGTCGAAGGAGGTCGAAGGAGGTCTTCAACATGACATTTTTTCAAACTCTCCTGAACTCTTCTAAACTCGCCAATTAGGTTGCCCAAGTGGGACAGCCCCTATACCATAGATTTTGGCTCAACAGTGGGGAGAGAGCTCCCCTGCTGCCACTGACTGGTATCTCTGAAGGTGGACAAAAATGCTGGAGAAACTCAGCGGGTGAGGCAGCATCTACGGAGCGAAGGAAATAGGCAACGTTTCGGGTCGAAACCCTTCTTCCTTCTTCCTTCTTCCTTCTCACAGTTCCTTCTTAAACAACTGGTATCTCTGAATTCACAGACAACAATAAAAGGCATTCATGGCATCGCAGTGTTTAAGAAAGAACTGCAGATGCTGGAAAAATCGAAGGAAGACAAAAATGCGGGAGGAACTCAGTGGGTGACGCAGTGTCTATGAAGCGAAGGAATTGCTCCATAGATGCTGCCTCACCCGCTGAGCTTCACCAGCATTTTTGTCGACCATGGAGTCACAGAGTCACACAGCACGGAAACAGGCCCTTCAGCCCAACACACCCGTGCCGACCAATGTTGTCTTTCAGGGCAGCATCCTGAATCACTCATCTCCATCTCACCAATGCCCCACTGCCCTTCTATAAACCTCTGGATATCAAGTCAGTAGGTTAGCATATGATGAGCGTTTGTCGGCACTGGGCTGTACTCGCTGGAGTTTAGAAGGGTGAGGGGGGGGACCTCATTGAAATGTACAGAATAGTGAAAGGCCTGGATAAAGTGGATGTGGAGAGGATGTTTCCACTAGTGGGAGAGTCTTAGGCCTAGAGGTCACAGCCTCAGAATTAAAGGATGTTCTTGTAGGAAGGAGATGAGGAGGAATTTCTTTAGTCAGAGGGTGGTGAATCTGTGGGATTCATTGCCGCAGACGGCTGTGGAGGCCACGTCAGTGGATACTTTTTAAGGCAGAGATAGATAGATTCTTGATTAGTGCGGGTGTCAGAGGTTATGGGGAGAAGGCAGGAGAATGGGGTTAGGAGGGAGAGATAGATCAGCCACGATTGAATGGTGGAGTAGACTTGATGGGCCGAATGGCCTAATTCTACTCTGATCACTTATTACTTTAAGATCTTATGACAGGATAAGGAGGATATGGGCAAAAAACAAGCCTGTTTCCACGCTGTATCACTCTGTAGGGGCAAGGAATGGCAGACACTGGTTTACACAATAGTACACAGAGTGCTGGAGTAACTCAGCGGGTGGGTCAGGCAGCATCAGTGGAGAACATGGATAGGTGACGTTTCACAGAGTGCTGGAGTAACTCAGCGGGTCAGGCAACATAGAAACATAGAAACATAGAAAATAGGTGCAGGAGTAGGCCATTCGGCCCTTCGAGCCTGCACCGCCATTCAATATGATCATGGCTGATCATCCAACTCAGTATCCCGTACCTGCCTTCTCTCCATACCCCCTGATCCCTTTATCCACAAGGGCCACATCTAACTCCCTCTTAAATATAGCCAATGAACTGGCCTCAACTACCTTCTGTGGCAGAGAATTCAGAGATTCACCACTTTCTGTGTGAAAAATGTCTTTCTCATCTCGGTCCTAAAAGACTTCCCCCTTATCCTTAAACTGTGACCCCTTGTTCTGGACTTCCCCAACATCGGGAACAATCTTCCTGTATCTAGCCTGTCCAAACCCTTAAGAATTTGTAAGTTTCTATAATATCCCCCCTCAATCTTTTAAATCCTAGCGAGTACAAACCGAGTCTATCCAGTCTTTCTTCATATGAAAGTCCTGACATCCCAGGAATCAGTCTGGTGAACCTTCTCTGCACTCCCTCTATGGCAAGAATGTCTTTCCTCAGATTAGGAGACCAAAACTGTATGCAATACTCCAGGTGTGGTCTCACCAAGACCCTGTACAACTGCAGTAGAAACTCCCTGCTCCTATACTCAAATCATTTTGCTATGAATGCTAACATACCATTCGCTTTTTTCACTGCCTGCTGCACCTGCATGCCTACTTTCATTGACTGGTGTACCATGACACCCAGGTCTCGTTGCATCTCCCCTTTTCCTAATCGGCCACCGTTCAGATAATAGTCTACTTTCCTGTTTTTGCCACCAAAGTGGATAACCTCACATTTATCCACATTACACTTCATCTGCCATGCATTTGCCCACTCACCCCAGCCTATCCAAGTCACCTTGCAGCCTCCGAGCATCCCCCTCACAGCTAACACTGCCCCCCAGCTTCGTGTCATCCGCAAACTTGGAGATGTTGCATTCAATTCCCTCGTCCAAATCATTAATATATATCGTAAATAGCTGGGGTCCCAGCACTGAGCCTTGCGGTACCCCACTAGTCACTGCCTGCCATTGTGAAAAGGACCCGTTTACTCCTACTCTTTGCTTCCTGTCTGCCAGCCAGTTCTCTATCCACATCAATACTGAACCCCCAATACCGTGTGCTTTAAGTTTGTATACTAATCTCTTATGTGGTACCTTGTCGAAAGCCTTCTGAAAGTCCAGATATAACACATCCACTGGTTTTCCCTTATCCACTCTACTAGTTACATCCTCGAAAAATTCTATAAGATTCGTCAGACATGATTTACCTTTCATAAATCCATGCTGACTTTGTCCAATGATTTCACCTCTTTCCAAATGTGCTGCTATCCCATCTTTAATAACTGATTCTAGCAGTTTCCCCACTACCGACGTTAGACTAACACGTCTGTAATTCCCTGTTTTCTCTCTCCCTCCCTTTTTAAAAAGTGGGTTACATTAGCTACCCTCCAATCCTCAGGAACTACTCCAGAATCTAAAGAGTTATGAAAAATTATCATTAATACATCCACTATTTCTGGGGCTACTTCCTCAAGTACTCTGGGATGCAGCCCATCTGGCCCTGGGGTTTTATCGGCCTTTAATCCATTCAATTTACCTAACACCACTTCCCGGCTAACCTGGATTTCACTCAGTTCCTCCATCTCATTTGACCCCCGGTCCCCTGCTATTTCCGGCAGATTATTTATGTCTTCCTTAGTGAAGACAGAACCAAAGTAGTTATTCAATTGGTCTGCCATGTCCTTGTTCCCCATGATCAATTCACCTGTTTCTGACTGCAAGGGACCTACAATTGTTTTAACTAATCTTTTTCTCTTCACATATCTACAAAAGCTTTTGCAGTCAGTTTTTATGTTCCCTGCCAGTTTTCTTTCATAATCTATTTTCCCTTTCCTAATTAAGCCCTTTGTCCTCCTCTGCTGGACTCTGAATTTCTCCCAGTCCTCTGGTATGCTGCTCTTTCTGGCTAATTTGTACGCATCATCTTTTGCTTTGATACTATCCCTGATTTCCCTTGTTATCCACGGATGCACAACCTTCCCTGATTTATTCTTTTGCCAAACTGGGATGAACAATTTTTGTAGTTCATTGATGCAGTCTTTAAATGCCTTCCATTGCATATCCACCGTCAACCCTTTTAGAATTAATTGCCAGTCTATCTTGGCCAATTCACTTCTCATACCCTCAAAGTTACCTTTCTTTACGTTCAGGACCGTTGTTTCTGAATTAACAATGTCACTCTCCATCCTAATGAAGAACTCAACCATATTATGGTCACTCTTGCCCAAGGGGCCACGCACAACAAGACTGCTAATTAACCCTTTCTCATTACTCAATACCCAGTCTAGAATAGCCTGCCCTCTCGTTGGTTCCTCTACATGTTGGTTTAGAAAACTATCCCGCATACATTCCAAGAAATCCTCTTCCTCAGCACCCCTGCCAATTTGATTCACCCAATCTATATGTAGATTGAAGTCACCCATTATAACTGTTTTACCTTTATTGCACGCATTTCTAATTTCCTGTTTGATGCCATCCCCAACTCCACTACTACTGTTAGGTGACCTGTACACAACTCCCACTAGCGTTTTCTGCCCCTTAGTGTTTCGCAGCTCTACCCATATGGATTCCACATCCTCCAAGCTAATGTCCTTCCTTTCTATTGCGTTAATCTTCTCTCTAACCAGCAACGCTACCCCACCTCCTTTCCCTTTCTGTCTATCCCTCCTGAATATTGAATATCCCTGGATGTTCAGCTCCCAGCCTTGGTCACCCTGGAGCCATGTCTCCGCGATCCCAACTATATCATAGTCATTAATAACTATCTGCACATTCATTAATAGTTATCAGCACATCAGCTATGAGGACCCACAATCCTGTTTATATCAATGAGTCGACGGTGGAGTCAAAAACTTCAAATTCCTGGGCGTGCATATTTCCGAAGATCTTTCCTGGTCCCAGCACACGGATGCCATCATAAAGCAAGCACATCAGCGCCTCTACTTCCTGAGAAGATTACGGAGATTCGGCATGTCAAAGAGGACTCTCTCTAACTTCTACAGGTGCATGGTAGAGAGCAAGCTGACTGGTCGCATCATGGCCTGGTTCGGCAACTTGAACGTCCAGGAGCGGAAAAGACGGCAAAAAGTTGTGACCACTGCCCAGTCCATCACCGGCTCTGACCTCCCCACCGTCGAAGGGATCTATCATAGTCGCTGCCCCAAAAAGGCAGCCAACATCATCAGAGACCCACACCATTCTGGCCACACACTCATCTCACCCCTGCCATCGGGAAGAAGGTACAGGAGCCCGAAAACTGTAACGTCCAGGTTCAAGAACAGCTTCTTCCCTACAGCCATCAGGCTATTAAACATGACAATGAATAAGCTCTGAAATACAATAGACTCTTATTATTATTATTATTATTACACTATTATTGTCTGTTATTTGAGTATGTGTGTATGTGTGTGTGTGTATGTATATATATTGTGAGCATGTGTGAATACACACTGAACAGGTTTTTTTCCCTCTCTCGTTTATACCATACTATGTTTACATATTCTGTTGTGCTGCAGCAAGTAAGAATTTCATTGATCTATCTGGGACCTGACAATAAAACACTATTGACTCTTGAAACCAGCACCTTCAGTTCCATCCAAACTAACCACTTGGTGGGGAATCATCAGCTGGCAGCTCCATCTGGTGTCGACGCAAGGAACGGCAGATGCAGAGGTTTATACAATATGTGTAGGAAGGAACTGCAGATGCTGGTTTAAACCAAAGATAGACAGAGGGTGTTGCACAACTCTCGTCGGAGAGAGGAGGAGAACCTCTTCAAAGTAGACATACCTTGAGGAGATTTCGCAGTGGAGCGGACAAAATGTGTAGGAAGGAACTGCAAGAGGATTTGGGTATAGGAGCAGGGAGGTTCTACTGCAGTTGTACAGGGTCTTGGTGAGACCACACCTGGAGTATTGCGTACAGTTTTGGTCTCCAAATCTGAGGAAGGACATTATAGCCATAGAGGGAGTGCAGAGAAGGTTCACCAGACTGATTCCTGGGATGTCAGGACTTTCATATGAAGAAAGACTGGATAGACTCGGCTTATACTCGCTAGAATTTAGGAGATTGAGAGGGGATCTGATAGAAACGTACAAAATTCTTATGGGGTTGGACAGGCTAGATGCAGGAAGATTGTTCCCGATGTTGGGGAAGTCCAGGACAAGAGGTCACAGCTTAAGGATAAGGGGGAAATCCTTTAAGACCGAGATGAGGAAAAACATTTTCACACAGAGAGTGGTGAATCTCTGGAACTCTCTGCCACAGAAGGTAGTTGAGGCCAGTTCATTGGCTGTATTTAAGAGGGAGTTAGATGTGGCCCTTGTGGCTAAAGGGATCAGGGGGTATGGAGAGAAGGCAGGTACGGGATACTGTTGGATGATGAGCCATGATCATATTGAATGGTGGTGCAGGCTTGAAGGGCCGAATGGCCTACTCCTGCACCTATTTTCTATGTATCTATGTATCTATGTTTGTTCTCTCTGACATCAGTCTGAAGAAGGGTCTCGACCCGAAATGTCACCAGAGACGCTGCCTGTCCCGCTGAGATACTCCAGCTTTTTGTGTCTATCTTCGGTTTATACAAAATAGTCTCTTAAACGCCACTACCGTATCTGCCCCCACCACCACCCCTGGCAGCGTGTTCCAGGCACCCACCACCCTCTGTGTAAAAAACTTGCACTCAATTTTGAAAAGCTAAATTTTTCACTGCATCTCGGTACACCTGACTATATTAAACCAGTCCCAATATTAGTGATGATATCCCCTGACTCCGCTATCTTTAAGAGCCCTATCTTGCTCTCTCTTGAAGGCATCCAGAGAACCGGCCTCCACCGCCCTCTGAGGCAGAGAATTCCACAGACTCACCACTCTCTGTGTGACAAAGTGATTACACCAGCACTATCCTACACACACAAGGGGCATTTTACAATTTTACCAAAGCCAATTAACCTACACACCTGTATGTCTTTGGAGTGTGGAAGGAAACGTGGAGCACCCGGAGAAACATCGCGCAGGTCACGGGGAGAACGTACAAACTCCGTACGGACAACGCCCGTAATCAGGATCGAACCTGGGGTCTCTGGGGCTGTGAGGCAGCAACGCGACCGCTGCACCACTCTGCTGCCCTTGTTAAGGGGCTGTCCCACTTGGGTGACCTAATCCGCGAGTTCTGGCGAGTTTGCCCTCGACTCATACTCGCAGCATGGTCGACACGAGGTCCTAGGAGGTCTTCGTAACTCTCCTTCATGCTCGAGAGTGGTCCCGGCGTACTCGAGGCCTCAGCTAGGCCGTGGCGTATTTTTCAACATGTTGAAAAATGCCCGCGAGTTATAAAAAGGTCGCCCTGGAAAAAATCAATACTTTTTTTTACTCGTGGGTTTAGTCGAGGTAGGTCGTAGTAGGTCGGCATGTTGGTCCTAGGTAATCGAGGGAAGTCGAAGGTGGTCGAAGGTAGCTAGTCTTCAACATAGTCGAAGGAGGTCGAAGGAGGTCTTCAACATGACATTTTTTCAAACTCTCCTGAACTCTTCTAAACTCGCCAATTAGGTTGCCCAAGTGGGACAGCCCTATACCATAGATTTTGGCTCAACAGTGGGGAGAGAGCTCCCCCTGCTGCCACTGACTGGTATCTCTGAAGGTAGACAAAAATGCTGGAGAAACTCAGCGGGTGAGGCAGCATCTACGGAGCGAAGGAAATAGGCAACGTTTCGGGTCGAAACCCTTCTTCCTTCTTCCTTCTTCCTTCTCACAGTTCCTTCTTAAACAACTAGTATCTCTGAATTCACAGACAACAATAAAAGGCATTCATGGCGTCGCAGTGTTTAAGAAAGAACTGCAGATGCTGGAACAATCGAAGGAAGACAAAAATGCTGGAGGAACTCAGTGGGTGAGGCAGCATCTATGAAGCGAAGGGATTGCTCCATAGATGCTGCCTCACCCGCTGAGCTTCACCAGCATTTTTGTCGACCATGGAGTCACACGCCCGTGCCGACCCATGTTGTCTTTCAGGGCAGCATCCTGAATCGCTCATTCTCCATCTCACCAACGCCCCACTGCCCTTCTATAAACCTCTGGATATCAAGTCAGTAGGTTAGCATATGATGAGCGTTTGTCGGCACTGGGCCTGTACTCGCTGGAGTTTAGAAGGGTGAGGGGGGACCTCATTGAAATGTACAGAATAATGAAAGGCCTGGATAGAGTGGATGTGGAGAGGATGTTTCCACTAGTGGGAGAGTCTAGGATTAGAGGTCACAGCCTCAGAATTAAAGGATGTTCTTGTAGGAAGGAGATGAGGAGGAATTTCTTTAGTCAGAGGGTGGTGAATCTGTGGGATTCATTGCCGCAGAAGGCTGTGGAGGCCAAGTCAGTGGATACTTTTTAAGGCAGAGATAGATAGATTGTTGATCAGTACAGGTGTCAGAGGTTATGGGGAGAAGGCAGGAGAATGGGGTTAGGAGGGAGAGATAGATCAGCCACGATTGAATGGCGTAGACTTGATGGGCCGAATGGCCTAATTCTCCTCTGATCACTTATTACTTTATGATCTTATGACAGGATAAGGAGGATATGGGCAAAAAACAAGCCTGTTTCCACGCTGTATCACTCTGTAGGAGCAAGGAACGGCAGACACTGGTTTACACAATAGTACACAGAGTGCTGGAGTAACTCAGCGGGTCAGGCAGCATCTGTGGAGAACATGGATAGGTGACGTTTCACAGAGTGCTGGAGTAACTCAGCGGGTCAGGCAGCATCTGTGGAGAACATGGATAGGTGACGTTTCACAGAGTGCTGGAGTAACTCAGCGGGTCAGGCAACATAGAAACATAGAAACATAGAAAATAGGTGCAGGAGTAGGCCATTCGGCCCTTCGAGCCTGCACCGCCATTCAATATGATCATGGCTGATCATCCAACTCAGTATCCCGTACCTGCCTTCTCTCCATACCCCCTGATCCCTTTAGCCACAAGGGCCACATCTAACTCCCTCTTAAATATAGTCAATGAACTGGCCTCAACTACCTTCTGTGGCAGAGAATTCCAGAGATTCACCACTCTCTGTGTGAAAAATGTTTTAATCATCTCGGTCCTAAAAGACTTCCCCCTTATCCTTAAACTGTGACCCCTTGTTCTGGACTTCCCCAACATCGGGAACAATCTTCCTGTATCTAGCCTGTCCAACCCCTTAAGAATTTTGTAAGTTTCTATAAGATCCCCCCTCAATCTTTTAAATTCTAGCGAGTACAAGCCGAGTCTATCCAGTCTTTCTTCATATGAAAGTCCTGACATCTCAGGAATCAGTCTGGTGAACCTTCTCTGTACTCCCTCTATGGCAAGAATGTATTTCCTCAGATTAGGAGACCAAAACTGTACGCAATACTCCAGGTGTGGTCTCACCAAGACCATGTACAACTGCAGTAGAACCTCCCTGCTCCTATACTCAAATCCTTTTGCAATGAATGCTAACATACCATTCACTTTCTTCACTGCCTGCTGCACCTGCATGCCTACTTTCAATGACTGGTGTACCATGACACCCAGGTCTCGTTGCATCTCCCCTTTTCCTAATCGGCCACCATTCAGATAATAGTCTACTTTCCTGTTTTTGCCACCAAAGTGGATAACCTCACATCTGTGGAGAACACAGATAGGTGACGTTACACAGAGTGCTGGAGTAACTCAGCGGGACAGGCAGCATCTGTGGAGAGAAGGAATGAGTGACAATTCAGGTCTAGACCTTTCTTCAGACTGAGTGGAAAGGGAGACGCAGAGACATGGAAGGGTAAGGTGTGAAAATGAGAGATCAAAGGGGACAAAGCTCAAGGATAATGTAGAGTAGATAATTGTTAGCTAGGGTCGATACAAAATGCTGTTAGCTAGGAGAAGGTGACAATGAAGCATAAAGTCTGAAGTTTGAAGAAGGGTCTCGACCCAAAACGTCACGCATTCCTTCCCTCCAGAGACGCCGCCTGTCCCGCTGAGTTACTCCAGCATTTTATGTCTATCCTGGTTAAAAATTTAACCAGGAGGACAGTCAGACTGGTGGGAGAACATGACCGGGGGAGAGGGTGGAGGGAGAGGGAAAGCAAGGGCTATTTGAAGTTAGAGAAGTCAATGTTCACACCGCTGGGGTGTAAACTACCCAAGTGAAATATGAGGTGCTGTTCCTCCAATTTGCGCTGGGCCTCACTCTGACAATGGAGGAGGCCCAGGACAGGAAGGTCAGATTGGGAATGGGAGGGGCAGTTAAAGTGCTGAGCAACCGGGAGATCAGGTAGGTTAAGGGGGACTGAGCGGAGGTGTTGAGCGAAACGATCGCGGAGCCTGCGCTTGGTCTCGCCGATGTACAGGAGTCCCCACCAAGAACAGCGGATGCAGTAGATGAGGTTGGAGGAGGTGCAGGTGAACCTCTGCCTAACCTGAAAGGACTGTCGGGGTCCCTGGACAGAGTCGAGGGGGGAGGTATAGCGACAGGTGTTGCATCTCCTGCGGTTGCAGGGGAGGGTGCCAGCGGAGGGGATGGTTCGAGTGGGAAGGGCTCAGTTGACCAGGGAGTTGCGGAGGCAACGGTCCCTGCGGAAGGCGGAAAGGGGTGGAGATGAGAAGATGTGGGTGGTGGTGGGATCCCGTTGGAGGTGGCGAAAATGTCAGTGGATTATATGCTGTATGCGACGGCTGACGGGGTGGAAGGTGAGGACAAGGGGGGACTCTGTTCCTGTTGTGACTGGGGGGAGGGGGTAGGGGGAGAAAGAGCGGAGCTGCGGGGTACGGAGGAGTACCGCACTTTCCAATGGGTTTGTTCCCATTTATAGACAACTAGACTAAGCGGGACTCCAGTCACACGGGAGGTCTGGTCCCCCAATGCAACCCGTTCCCCAATGCAATATTCCACCATGGTGGGGGAGGGGTGTGTGGGGTGTGGGGAGGTGAGGGTGTGGGGGAGGGGGGGTGTGGGAGGGAGGTGTGGGGGAGGGTGTGTGTGTGTGGGGGAGGGGGTGGGAGGGAGGGGCTGTGGGGGTGTGTGGGAAAGGGTGGTGTGGGGGGTTGGGGGAGGAATGGGGAATGTGTAAAGGGGGTGGTGTGGGGGGAGGGGGCAGGGGGAGGGGGGAATGGTGAAGGGTGGTGTGTGGGGAGGAGGTGGAGGGGGCAGGTGTGGGGGTAGGGTGTGTGTGGGGGTAGGACTCCACTCAGCGGCCAACAGCCGCGGCACCACTCAGCACCTCGCAACTCCACACAGCGGCTTTCCTGACTCCACTCTTGCAGACTCAATCAGCATGGCTAGTTTTCTCAGCCCCGCCTCCGGGGATTTATTCTCCAGCGGGTGCCGGAAGGGGCATTACCTTCATGGTGGATGACAGGCGAGAAGACCAATCTGCTGATCTCACAATTTTTTAAACCTTCGTAACAAAACTTGGTGTCTTGGAGTAGAGGAGAACGGTGAGTAAGGTGGCGAAAAAATCCTAGTGATATAGGGTTGCGTTTTTGCGCAAATGTAATTACAACGCAGACCGGAAGTGAGAGTTTTAGTAATAGTGTAGATAGATGGACAATCTATATAACTAAAAGTCTCATCTTGACCACTTCCAGTCTGTGCTGTATATTGATTTTAGAAAAAACGCTACCATATATCACTATAATTTTTAGCCATCTTACTCACAGTCCTCCTCCGCTGAGGCAGCCCCGAGGATTTTTCCGATCGATGAAAAATAAAAACGTTATGAATGTTTAAAACATTTTGAGATTAGCTGATTGGTCCTCTCGCCTGTCAATCACCATGGTGAAGGTAATGGGGGGGGGGGGGGCAGGACTAGAAAACCCCGGATGCCTGGACGTGAATCAGTCACTTTGGAAGATCGCGGGGGAGAGGCCACAACTTTGATTCTGCTGTGAGTCTACTGAACTGTGAGTCTACTGAACTGTGAGTCTACCGAACGGTGAGTCTACCTTTTATGTGCTTTATGTGGTTATGTGCTTTATGTGCTAATCTGAGGAAAGACATTCTTGCCATAGAGGGAGTACAGAGAAGGTTCACCAGACTGATTCCTGGGATGGCAGGACTTTCATATGAGGAAAGACTGGATAGACTCGGCTTGTACACGTTGGAATTCAGAAGACTGAGGGGGGATCTTATAGAAACTTACAAAATTCTTAAGGGGTTGGACAGGCTAGATGCAGGAAGATTATTACCGATGTTGGGGAAGTCCAGAACTAGGGGTCACAGTTTAAGGATAAGAGGGAAGACTTTTAGGACCGAGATGAGGAAATCATTTTTACACAGAGAGTGGTGAATCTGTGGAATTCCCTGCCACAGAAGGTAGTTGAGGCCAGTTCATTGTCTATATTTAAGAGGGAGTTAGATGTGGCTCTTGTGGCTAAAGGGATCAGGGGGTATGGAGAGAAGGCAGGGATGGGATACTGAGTTGGATGATCAGCCATGATCATATCAAATGGCGGTGCAGGCTCGAAGGGCCGAATGGCCTACTCCTGCACCTATTTTCTATGTTTCTATGTTTCTATGTGGTTGCAATAAATGATTTGTTAGCCCTTAATGAAATGAAATGAGTTGTTTGGCCTGCCCTGTGCTTGAAATTGAAATGGAAATGAAATGAAATGAGTTGTTTGGCCTGCCCTGTGCTTTTGCTTTGCCTTTGCTTTGCTTGACCCCACCTGAAATGAAAGCAAATGGATTGTATTGTTGGCTGGCCCGCCTTGACTTGACTTGAAATGGATTGACTTGACATGGAATGGATTGAAATGGATTGTTGGCCCTGCATTCACTGTGCTTGACTTGACTTGAGCCACAACACCCACACTAGCACTCCAGAACACCCCCCACCCCCCACCCCCCACCACCGTCCACTGGCCACCAATATTGGAATTGGTGGAGAAGTGGAATATTGCGTTGGGGGACCAGCCCTCCCGTGTGAACCTGGGACCCAATGGGTCCCACTTAGTCTAGTAGACAAAAGGTGCAGAAGTAGGCCATTTGGCCCTTCGAGCCAGCACCACCATTCAATGTGATCATGGCTGATCATCCCGTTCCTGCCCTCCCCATATCCCTTGACTCTGCGTTAAAGAAGGAACTGCAGATGCTGGAAAATCGAAGGTACACAAAAATGCTGGAGAAACTCAGCGGGTGCAGCAGCATCTATGGAGCGAAGGAAATAGGTAACGTTTCGGGCCGAAACCCTTCTTCAGACCCGAAACGTTACCTATTTCCTTCGCTCCATAGATGCTGCTGCACCCGCTGAGTTTCTCCAGCATTTTTGTGTACCTTCCCTTGACTCTGCTGTCTTTAAGAGCCCTATCTAGCTCTCTCTTGAAAGTATCCAGAGAACCGGCCTCCACCGCTCTCTGAGGCAGAGAATTCCACAGACTCACAACTCTCTGTGTGAAAAAATGTTTCCTCGTCTCCGTTTTAAATGGCTTCCCCCTTATTCTTAAACTGTGGCCCCTGGTTCTGGACTCCCCCGACATCGGGAACACGTTTCAGGCCTCTAGCGTGTCCAAACCCTTAATAATGTTATATGTTTCAATAAGATTTCCTCTCATCCTTCTAAACTCCAGAGTATTTGTCTGCATTTGGCCAGTTGCTCTTGAAACCCTTTCAAAGTGAATTGGGAGTGCCAGTGCAGGACTCCCAAATAGTTAATTTGCAAGTTGAATCGGTCGGAAGGAAGGCAAATTTAATGCTAGCATTTATATCAAGAGGACTCGAATACAAAAAACAGGGATGTAATGCTGAGGCTCTATAAGGCGCTGGTCAGGCTGCATGTGGAGTATTGTGAGTAAATTTGGGCCCCATATCTGAGGAAGGATGTGCTGGCTCTGGAGAATGTCCAGAGGAGGTTTACAAGAATGATCCCAGGAATGAGTGGGTTAACATATGATGAGCGTTTGTCGGCGCTGGGCCTGTACTCGCTGGAGTTTAGAAGGTTGAGGGGGGACCCAATTGAAATTTACAGAATAGAAAGAGGCTTGGATATAGTGGATGTGGAGAGGATGTTTCCACTGGTGGGAGAGTCTAGGACCAGAGGTCACAGCCTCAGAATTAAAGGGCGCTCTTTTAGAAAGGAGGTGTGGAGGAACCTCTTTAGTCAGAGGGGAGTTAATATGTGGAATTAATTGCCACAGAGGGCTGCGGAGGCCAAGTTAAAGCCCTGCCCCACGGTACGAGTTCATTCCAAGAGCTCCCCCGAGTTTAAAAAAAATCAAACTCGTGGTAAGCACGGAGAATGAACGTAGCGGGTACGTCGGAGCTCGGGGACGTCTCTTAGCGGCTCGTAACGGGAACGGCAGGTACTCGGGAGACTCGCTAACGGCAGGCAAGCACGGGAAGACTCGTGAAGATTTTTCAACATGTTGAAAAATGTCCACGAGAGCCCCGAGTACCGACGAGTGGCCATTACCGTAAATCTCCGAGTTCGAATCGGGGCAAACTCGGGAGAACTCTTGGAATGAACTCGTACCGTGGGACAGGGGTTTAAGTGGATATATTTTAAGGCAGAGATCTTGATTAGAATGGGGGGGGGGGGGGGCAAGGGTTATGGTGAGAAGGCAGGAAAATAGGATTAGGAGGCAGAGATCAGCCATGATTGAATGGCGGACTAGACTCAATGGGCCGAATTCCACTCCTATAACTTGTGAACCCTTCCTTGGTGCTGGGATGTGTTTGGGTCGAAGAGTCCCCGCCCAGTGTGTGGTGTGTGTAGTGTAGAGGGAACTGGGTTTACAAGCTGGTTTGGTTTTTGTTTTACAGGAGTTGTGTGGAGTTGTGAAGAGTGAGTGCCATGCAGTTCCCCGCACCCTGGTACGTGGAGTTGTCCCCGCTCCTTCCCCACACCCCCCTCCACCCCACGCCCTTTTATATCGAGGATATCCTCGGACGGGACGGTGCCGGGTTCGAGTCCCGGTCCCGGTCCCGGACCCACCAGCTCGCTGCTGCTCCGCCGCCGCCGTCAGCCTTCTACCCCGACCCGAGTCCCGGCCACCCCGCTCTGTCTACCCATCTGTACCGGTCAACGCAACGGGGAATCCCACAACGTCTCTGCTCACCTCTGGGACAAGGTGAGAGGGGGAAAGAGGGGGAGAGGGGAGAGAGGGAGAGAAGAGAGAGGGAAGGGGGAGAGGGAAGGGAGAGGGAAGGGGGAGAGGGAAGGGGGGAGAGAGGGAAGGGGGGAGAGGAGGAAGGGAGAGGGAAGGGGGGAGAGGAAGGGGAGATGGAGGGAGGAGAGGGGAGAGAGGGAAGGGGGAGAGAGGGAAGGGAGAGGAGGGGGGAGAGGAAGGGGGGGATGGAGGGGGGAGAGAGGAGAGGGGAGAGAGGGAAGGGGGGAGAGGAGGAAGGGAGAGGAGGGAGAGATGGGGGAGAGAGAAGGGGGAGAGGAGGAGAGGAGCGGGGGGAGAGGGAAGGGGGAGAGGAGGATGGGAGAGGGGGGAGAGGAGTGGGGAGGGGAAGGAGAGATAGGTGGAGGGAGTGAGAGGGGGGGGAGAGGATGGGGAGAGGAGAGGGGGGAGATGGAAAGGAGGAGAGGAGGGGGAGAAGGAGAGAGGGGAGAGGGAGGAGGAGAGAGGAGAAGGAGAGAGGGGAGAGGGAGAGGAGGATGGGAGAGGAGGAGAGGAGGGGGAGAAGGAGAGACGAGAGGGAGAGGGGGGAGAGAGGGAAGGGGAGAGGGGAGAGGGAGGGAGAGAGAGGGGGAGGAAAGGGGGAGAGGAGTGGGGAAAGGGAGGAGGGAGGAGAGGAGGGGGAGAGAGGACAGGAGAGAGGGAAGGGGAGAGGAGTAGTGGGGAGAGGAAGGAGGAGGGGGGGAGGGAAGGGTAGAGGGGGAGAGGAGGAGGGGAGGGTAGGAGGGAGAAGAGGGGGAGAGGAGGGGGGAGGAGGAGGAGGAGGGGAGGTGAGGGAGAGTGAGGGAGAAAGTTGGGAGGAGTGGAGTGGAGGGGGGGAGGGGGGAAAGAAACACGAGGGAAACAAAAGGAATGGAACACGTTGAAATAAATCACTAAACGAAAATTAGTTATAAAATGATGAGAGATGTAGATAGGGTAGACAGTCAGAACCTTTTACCCCAGGGTGGGAAAATCAAAGACTAGAGGGCGTAGCTTTAAGGTGAGAGGGTGCAAAGTTTAAAGGGGCTGTGCAGGGCAGGTTTTTTTTACACAGAGGGTGGTGGGTGCCTGGAATGTGCTGCCAGGGGTGGTGGTGGTGGAGGCAGATTTGATCGTGGAATTTGAGAGGCTTTTAGGGTACAGTAAAAAATCGTAAATTGTCCCCAGTGTGTGTTTTAGTTTTTAGTTTAGTTTAGAGATACAGCGCGGAAACAGGCCCTTCGGCCCACCGGGTCCGTGCCGACCAGCGATCCCCGCACATTAACACTATCCCACACCCACTAGGGACAACTTTTACATTTTGCCAAGCCAATTAAACTACAAACCTGCACGTCTTTGGAGTGTGGGAGGAAACAGAAGATCTCGGAGAAAACCCACGCAGGTCACGGGGAGAACGTACAAACTCCGTACAGACAGCACCCGTAGTCATAGACATAGACATAGAAAATAGGTGCAGGAGGAGGCCATTCGGCCCTTCGAGCCAGCACCGCCATTCATTGTGATCATGGCTGATCGTCCCCAATCAATAACCCGTGCCTGCCTTCTCCCCATATCCCTTGACTCCACTAGCCCCTAGAGCTCTATCTAACTCTCTCTTAAATCCATCCAGTGACTTGGCCTCCACTGCCCTCTGTGGCAGGGAATTCCACAAGTTCGCAACTCTCTGGGTGAAAAAGTTTTTTCTCACCTCAGTCTTAAATGACCTCCCCTTTATTCTAAGACTGTGGCCCCTGGTTCTGGACTCGCCCAACATTGGGAACATTTTTCCTGCATCTAGCTTGTCCAGTCCTTTTATAATTTTATATGTTTCTATAAGATCCCCCCCTCATCCTTCTAAACTCCAGTGAATACAAGCCTAGTCTTTTCAATCTTTCCTCATATGACAGTACCCGTAGTCGGGATCGAACCCGGGTGTCCAGCACTGCATCCGTGTAGGATAGTGTTAACGTTCGGGGATCGCTGGTCGGTGCGGATTCGGTGGGCCGAAGGGCCTGTTTCTGTGCTGTATGTCTAAATAGAGGGAAACAAATGTTGTGCACAGAATCTGAATGAAATGTCACAGAAAGTTCTGGTTTAAGTTTAGTTTGGTTTTGTTTAGTTCATTAACTAGTTCATCTAGTTCATTAACTAAAGTTCATCTAGTTTAAAGTTCATTATTATCACGTTTACCGAGGTACAGTGAAAATCTTTTACGTTGCGTGCAATCCAAAAAGACAATACATGATTACAATCGAGCCGTCCACAGTGTACAGTTACAGGTTAAAGGGAGTAACGTTTAGGGCAAGATCATGTCATATGCTGAGAGAATGGAGCAGCTGGGCTTGTACACTCTGGAGTTTTGAAGGACGAGAGGGGATCTCATTGAAACATATAAGATTGTTAAGGGCTTGGACACGCTAGAGGCAGGAAACATGTTCCCGATGTTGGGGGAGTCCAGAACCAGGGGCCACAGTTTAAGAATAAGGAGTAAGCCATTTAGAACGGAGACGAGGAAACACTTTTTCTCACAGTCAGTGGTGAGTCTGTGGAATTCTCTGCCTCAGAGGGCGGTGGAGGCCGGTTCTCTGGATGCTTTCAAGAGAGAGTTAGATAGGACTCTTAAAAATAGTGAAGTCAGGGGATATGGGAAGAAGGCAGGAACGGGGTACTAATTGGGGATGATCAGCCATGATCACATTGAATGGCGGTGCTGGCTCGAAGGTCCCAATGGCCTCCTCCTGCACCTATTGTCTATGTTTCTATGTTTCTAAGTTTTAAACGCGGAGAGTGATGGGTGTTGGAAGCAGATACGATAGCCCCCCCCCTCCCCCCATTCTAAGTTCTCCCCCTAATCCCACCCCAGCCACCCTCCCCCCACTGATGTACAGCACTTTGGTCAACGTGAGTTGTTTTTAAACGTGCTATACAAATAAAATTGACTGATTGACCGGCTGACTAAGTTGCGCGTGCGACCAAAAATATGAAACCTTGTGGAATACATCTCTTGTAATTCTGAAAGCATTACAGGTATATTGTTTTGTGCTGTATGTACAATTGATATTTTTTTTTGGAAGTTTATCAAGTGAAATTCTAATGTGTTATGCCGACAATGATTGTTTAGGGTCAGAGGTGAAATAGGACCGGTTCACGCGTACGGCCCTCGCGCGGAAGCATTTTCTTCGTAACTCAGCTTCATCCCCACAAACTCCGTGAATTTTCAAAAAAGCCGGAACGTTCATACCTTCCGCAGACATGCATTATATAGTTCTGCGCCGGTGGGAAAATAGCAACGAATAAGATTAATCTCTTGCAAGGATTTTCTTAATGTGTCGCCTGGTCCACGTGTGTGACGCGCTGGTTCACTTTCCGAAGAATGGCCCGATATTGGTTTTACAAGGCATGTAGACGGGCACATGAAGACGGGGCGGAAATCGCTATCAAAACGGGGGGAGGGCGACATAACGTCTTGGCGCATGCGCGCGCGCGTTCACACACACACACACACACACACACACACACAGACAGACACACACACACAGACAGACACACACACGCGCGCGCGCGCGGCTTCGGAGGCATCGGCCGTGGGCCCTGTGGACGGTAACATCGGGAGCTGACCTGGTTGGTGAGCGACTACGAACTCCAGCAACAACAGCTCCGTCCGCCCCGAATCGTGGGGCTTGAATCGGCCCGTTCGCGGGGCCTTTCATCGCCCGGCGCGGCTTTAAATCGGCTTAACATCGGGAGCCTCGATGGCCTCGATGCAGCAGGTTGGTTTTAAGCCGCGCCAGGCGGCGATGAAAGGCTCCGCGAACGTGCCGATTCAGCCCTTAGAAAGCGTCACCCCCACTGTCCCGCAGAAAGCGGAGATTTTAATAGTTCTTTTTTTCACCGAGGGGGGGAATTGTCCCCCACCTCTCAAAACATGGAGGGACGCGTCCCCCCCCCCCCCCCGTTCCCCTCAGGATTTCCGCCCATGCATGAATATGCAGGGAATGGAGGCATACGGATCATGCTGGTGGGGATTAATCAAACTTGGCATCATGGACATTGTGAGCTGAAGGGTCTGCTCCTGTGCTGTACTGTTCCATAGCTATTACCCCAGGCCAGGTCGGGGGGAGTTCCCTCCCGCCACCACGGGTACCCAATGTAACCCCGGGCTACCCGCTCCATGGTCGGATAGTCGGCGACTAAACCGTCTCCCCCACCCTGGTTTGCCAGGTGAGGAGGGGGCTGTGGACCCCCAGCAGGACCAAAAACAAGACTTGTCAAAGGGCGGATGAGCTTCTAGTGAGCCAACGGCCATCCACACTTCAATAGAAGTTAGGATCACTGTCGTACGTGGTGTTGTAAGGAATGATGATAAAACACACACACACACCAAAATCCTAGACTTCCAGCGGTGGAAGTCCGCAGGAACTGGAGGACAGAGATGTGTGGTGCGTCCGGCACCGTTCCCGTCAGAAACCGGCACCACTGCGTCGCTAATGTTTTCAACGATGATGAATGAATGAATGTTACGTCACTGTACCGTCTCCGCCACAGAAGGCAGCGGAGGCCAATTCACTGGATGTTCTCGAGAGAGAGTTAGATTTAGCTCGCAGGGCTGACGGAATCAAGGGATATGGGGAGAAAGCAGGAACGGGGTACTGATTTTGGAAGTCAAGTCAAGTCAAGTCACATTTATTTATATAGCACATTTAAAAAACAACTCTCGTTGGCCAAAGTGCTTTACATTTGTTATAAGAATAGCATAAACAAAACAAACTACATACATATATACATGTAGCCCTCACTCAGAGGACGTCAGGAAAGGCTTGGGAGTATAGATACGTTTTTAGTCTTGATTTAAAAGAGTCGATGGAGGGGGCAGTTCTGATGGGAAGGGGGATGCTGTTCCACAGTCTTGGAGCTGCAACCACAAAGGCGCGGTCGCCCCTGAGCTTATGCCTAGACCGTGGGATATTCAGCAACCCCAAGTCGGCCGATCTGAGGGGCCTGGAGGTGGAGTGGTGGGTGAGAAGACTTTTTATGTAGGTGGGGGCAAGCCCATTGAGGGCTTTGTAGACATGGAGGAGGATCTTGAAGTTTATACGGAACCGCACAGGGAGCCAGTGGAGAGAGGCCAGGATCGGGGTGATGTGGTCCCTTTTTCGGGTGCCCGTCAGGAGTCTCGCTGCGATTGGCGTTTTGGACCAGTTGCAGGCGGGACAGGGAAGATTGGCTGATGCCAGTGTAAAGGGAGTTGCAGTAATCTAGGCGGGAGGAGATAAATGTGTGGATGATCTTTTCGAGGTCATCAAGCTGGAGGAATTGTTTTATTTAGCTATCGTCCGAAGCTGAAAGAAGCTAGCTTTTACCACGGCATTGACTTGTTTGTCAAATTTCAGTGCTGAGTCAAATATCACGACAAGGTTTTTGACATTAGTTTGAGTAGTGGGGTAAGGCTTCCAAGGCTGCCTGCTATCATTTTGATGATCAGCCATGATCATATTGAATGGCGGTGTTGGCTCAAAGGGCCGAATGTCCCACTGCTGAACCTATATTCTATGTTTCTATGTCTCAGCGTAATTGAGCATCGGACAATGAAGTCAACTTGCTAACTTCCCGCAAGATTGAACCTCTCTTTCTGAGAATGATCTGATGAGTTGTAATAATACTTTCTCGACTTCTCTAAATTTCCCCTCGATCTCCGGTCGGCATGGTGGCCCAGCGGTAGAGCTGCTGCCTCACAGCGCCAGAGACACAGGTTATCGAGAATAGACAATAGACAATAGGTGCAGGAGTAGGCCTTCGAGCCAGCACCGCCATTCAATGTGACCATGGCTGATCATCCCCAATCAGTACCCCGTTCCTGCCTTCTCCCCATATCCCCTGACTCCGCTATTTTTAAGAGCCCTATCTAACTCTCTCTTGAAAGCATCCAGCATCAATTACCTCCTCTGGCAGCTTATTCCGTACACCCACCACTTTCTGTGTGAAAAGGTTGTCCCTCAGGTTCCTATTAAATCTTTCCCCCATCACCTTAAACCCATGTCCTCTGGTTCTTGGTTCTCCTGGCTTGGGAAAAAGACTGTGCATTCATTCACCCTATTTATTCCCCTCGTGATTAAAAAGACAATAGGCAATAGACAACAGATAATAGGTGCAGGAGTAGGCCATTTGGCCCTTTGAACCAGCACCGCCATTCAATGTGACCATGGCTAATCATCCCCAATCAGTACCCCGTTCCTGCCTTCTCCCCATATCCCCTGACTCCGCTATTTTTAAGAGCCCTATCTAGCTCTTTCTTGAAAGCATCCAGAGAACCGGCCTCCACCGCCCTCTGAGGCAGAGAATTCCACAGACTCACCACTCTCTGTGTGAAAAAGTTTTTCCTCGTCTCCGTTCTAAATGGCTTACTCCTTATTCTTAAACTGTGGCCCCTGGTTCTGGACTCCCCCAACATCGGAAACATGTTTCCTGCCTCTAGCATGTCCAAACCCTTAACAATCTTATATGTCTCAATGAGATCCCCTCTCATCCTTCTAAATTCCAGAGTGTACAAGCCCAGCCGCTCCATTCTCCCAGCATATGACAGTCCCGCCATCCCGGGAATTAAACTGGTGAACCTACGCTGCACTCCCTCAATAGCAAGAATACGCTATTATAAGATCACCACTCACCCTCCTGCACTCCATGGTGTAGAGTCCTAGCCTGTCCAACCTCAAGCCCCTGAGTCCTGGCAACGTCTTGTGCTGAATTAATCCATTCGGCCCATCGAGACTGCTCTGTCATTCAAACATGGCTGATCTATCAAGGGCCAGTCTCAC
>CM075988.1:156201-186123 GCA_038087875.1 Malacoraja senta
CTCACTCACTCACCGGCCACACTCACTCACTCACCGGCCACACTCACTCACCGGCCACACTCACTCACTCACTCACCGGCCACACTCACTCACTCACCGGCCACACTCACTCACTCACCGGCCACTCACTCACTCACTGGCCACACTGACTCATTCACTCACTGGCCACACACTCACCGGCCACACTCACTCACTCACTCACCGGCCTCACTCACTCACACTCACTCACTGGCCACACTCACTCATTCACTCATGGGCCACACTCACTCACCGGCCACACTCACTCACTCACGGGCCACACTCACTCACGGGCCACACTCACTCACGGGCCACACTCACTCACTCACCAGCCACACTGACTCACTCACCGGCCACACTCACTCACTCATCGACCGCACTCACTCAATCACAGGACACACTCACTCACTCACAGGCCACACTCACTCACTCACACACTCACTCACTCACCGGCCACACTCACTCACCGACCACACTCACTCACTCAATCACAGGACACACTCACTCACTCACTCACAGGCCACACACACACTCACTCACTCACCGGCCACACTCACTCATTCACTGGCCACACTCACTCACTGGCCACACTCACTCATTCGCCGGCCACACTCATTCACTCACAGGCCACACTCACTCACACACACCAGCCACACTCACTCACTCACCGGCCACACACTCACGGGCCACACTGACACACTCACACACACCGGCCACACTCACTCACTCACCAGCCACACTCACTCACTCACCGGCCGCACTCACTCACCCACCGGCCACACTCACTCACCGGCCACACTCACCGGCCACACTCACTCACTCACTCACTGGCCACACTCACTCACCGGCCACACTCACTCACTCACCGACCACACTCACTCACTCACCGGCCACACTCATTCACCGGCCACACTCACTCACTCACCGGCCGCACTCACTCACCTGCCACACTCACTCACTCACCGGCCACACTCACTCACTCACCGGCCACACTCACTCACCGGCCACACTCACTCACCGGCCACACTCACTCACTCACCGGCCACACTCACTCAATCACCGGCCACTCACTCACTCAATCACCGGCCACTCACTCACTCACTGGCCACACTGACTCATTCACTCACTGGCCACACACTCACCGGCCACACTCACTCACTCACTCACTCATCGGCCTCACTCACTCACTCACTCACCGGCCACACTCACTCACCGGCCACACTCACTCACTCACCGGCCACACTCACTCACCGGCCACACTCACTCACTCACTCACTCATCGGCCACACTCACTCAACCACCAGCCACATTCACTCACTCACTCACACACCGGCCACACTCACTCACTCACTCACTGGCCACACTCACACTCACTCACTCACCGGCCACACTCACTCAATCACCGGCCACTCACTCACTCAATCACCGGCCACTCACTCACTCACTGGCCACACTGACTCATTCACTCACTGGCCACACACTCACCGGCCACACTCACTCACTCACTCATCGGCCTCACTCACTCACTCACTCACCGGCCACACTCACTCACCGGCCACACTCACTCACTCACCGGCCACACTCACTCACCGGCCACACTCACTCACTCACTCACTCATCGGCCACACTCACTCAACCACCAGCCACATTCACTCACTCACTCACACACCGGCCACACTCACTCACTCACTCACTGGCCACACTCACACTCACTCACGGGCCACACTCACTCACCCACTCACAGGCCACACTCACTCACGGGCCACACTCACTCACACTCACCGGCCACACTCACTCACACACTCACGGGCCTCACTCACTCACGGGCCACACTCACTCATTCACTCATTCTCTGGCCACACTCACTGGCCACACTCACTCATTCACTCATGGGCCACACTCACTCACTCACCGGCCACACTCACTCACTCACTCACGGGCCACACTCACTCACTCATGGGCCACACTCACTCACTCACGGGCCACACTCACTCACTCACGGGCCACACTCACTCACTCACTCACTCACTCACTCACGGGCCACACTCACACTCATTCACGGGCCACACTGAATCACTCACTCACCGGTCACACTCACTCACTCACACTCACCTGCCACACTCACTCACTCACACTCACCGGCCACACTCACTCACACACTCACGGGCCACACTCACTCACCCACGGGCCACACTCACTCATTCACTCATTCTCTGGCGACACTCATTCACTGGCCACACTCACTCATTCACTCATGGGCCACACTCACTCACCGGCCACACTCACTCACGGGCCACACTCACTCACGGGCCACACTCACTCACTCACGGGCCACACTCAGTCACTCACTCACGGGCCACACTCACTCACTCATGGGCCACACTCACTCACTCACGGGCCTCACTCACTCACTGGCCACACTCACTCACTCACCGGCCACACTCACTCACCGGCCATACTCACTCACCGACCACACTCACTCACCGGCCACTCACTCACTCACCGGCCACACTCACTCATGGACCACATTCACTCACTCACGGGCCACACTCACTCACTTCACTCGCTGGCCTCATTCACTCACTCACACACCGGCCACACTCACTCACTCATTCACACACCGGCCACACTCACTCACTCACCGGCCACACTGACTCACTCACCGGCCACACTCACTCACTCATCGACCACACTCACTCAATCACAGGACACACTCACTCACTCACAGGCCACACTCACTCACTGGCCGCACTCACACACTCACTCACCGGCCACACTCACCCACTCACTCACCGGCCACACTCACTCACCAGCCACACTCACTCACTCACTCACTCACTCACTCACCAGCCACACTCACTCAACCACCAGCCACATTCACTCACTCACTCACACACCGGCCTCACTCACTCACACACCGGCCACACTCACTCACTCACCGGCCACACTCACTCACTCACCGGCCACACTCACTCACTCACTCACCGGCCACACTCACTCACTCACTCACCGGCCACACTCACTCACTCAACGGCCACACTCACTCACTCACTCACGGGCCACACTCACTCACTCACGGGCCACACTCACTCACTCACGGGCCACACTCACTCACGGGCCTCACTCACTCACTCACTCACTCACGGGCCACACTCACTCACTCATTCACGGGCCACACTGAATCACTCACTCACCGGCCACACTCACTCACTCACACTCACCTGCCACACTCACTCACACTCACCGGCCACACTCACTCACACACTCACGGGCCACTCTCACTCACTCACGGGCCACACCAACTCATTCACTCATTCTCTGGCCACACTCACTCACTGGCCACACTCACTCATTCACTCATGGGCCACACTCACTCACCGGCCACACTCACTCACTCACGGGCCACACTCCCTCACTCACGGGCCACACTCACTCACGGGCCACACTCTCTCACTCACCGGCCATACTCGCTCACTCACCGGCCACACTCAGTCACTCACTCACTCACCAGCCACACTCACTCACTCACCGGCCACTCACTCACTCACCGGCCACACTCACTCACTCATGGACCTCACTCACTCACTCACGGGCCACACTCACTCACTCACGGGCCTCACTCACTCACTCACACACGGGCCACACTCACTCACTCACACACCGGCCACACTCACTCACTCACCGGCCACACTGACTCACTCACCGGCCACACTCACTCACTCATCGACCACACTCACTCAATCACAGGACACACTCACTCACAGGCCACACTCACTCACTCACCGGCCACACTCACTCACTCTCCGGCCACACTCACTCACTCAACGGCCACTCTCACTCACGGGCCACACTCACTCATTCACGGGCCACACTCACTCACTCACTCACTCACGGGCCACACTCACTCACTCACTCATTCACGGGCCACACTGAATCACTCGCTCACCGGCCACACTCACTCACTCACACTCACCTGCCACACTCACTCACACACTCACAGGCCACACTCACTCACTCACGGGCCACACTCACTCACTCACTCACACACGGGCCACACTCACTCACTCACGGGCCACACTCAGTCACTCACTCACGGGCCACACTCACTCACTCACGGGCCTCACTCACTCACTCACTCATTCACGGGCCACACTGAATCACTCGCTCACCGGCCACACTCACTCACTCACACTCACCTGCCACACTCACTCACACACTCACGGGCCACACTCACTCACTCACGGGCCACACTCACTCACTCACTCACACACGGGCCACACTCACTCACTCACGGGCCACACTCAGTCACTCACTCACGGGCCACACTCACTCACTCACGGGCCTCACTCACTCATGGGCCACACTCACTCACGGGCCTCACTCACTCACTCACCAGCCACACTCACTCACTCACGAGCCACACTCACTCACTCACTCACTCACAGGCCACACTCACTCACTCACTCATTCACGGGCCACACTGAATCACTCACTCACCGGCCACACTCACTCACTCACACTCACCTGCCACACTCACACTCACACTCACCGGCCACACTCACTCACACACTCACGGGCCACACTCACTCACTCACGGGCCACACTCACTCACTCACTCACACACGGGCCACACTCACTCACTCACGGGCCACACTCAGTCACTCACTCACGGGCCACACTCACTCACTCATGGGCCACACTCACTCACTCACGGGCCTCACTCACTCACTGGCCACACTCACTCACTCACTGGCCACACTCACTCACCGGCCACACTCACTCACCAGCCACACTCACTCACCGGCCACTCACTCACTCACCGGCCACACTCACTCATGGACCACATTCACTCACTCACGGGCCACACTCACTCACTCCACTCGCTGGCCTCATTCACTCACTCACACACGGGCCACACTCACTCACTCATTCACACACCGGCCACACTCACTCACTCACCGGCCACACTGACTCACTCACCGGCCACACTCACTCACTCACTCACTGCCCACTCTCACACTCACTCACGGGCCACAGTCACTCACCCACTCACAGGCCACACACTCACCGGCCACACTCACTCACTCACTCACCGGCCACACTCACTCACTCACCGGCCACACTCCCTCACTCACTCACCGGCCACACTCACTCAACGGCCACACTCACTCACTCACTCACGGGCCACACTCACTCACGGGCCACACTCACTCACTCACTCACTCACTCACGGGCCACACTCACTCACTCATTCACGGGCCACACTGAATCACTCACTCACCGGCCACACTCACTCACTCACACTCACCTGCCACACTCACTCACACTCACCGGCCACACTCACTCACACACTCACGGGCCACTCTCACTCACTCACGGGCCACACTCACTCAGTCACTCATTCTCTGGCCACACTCACTCACTGGCCACACTCACTCATTCACTCATGGGCCACACTCACTCACCGGCCACACTCACTCACTCACGGGCCACACTCCCTCACTCACGGGCCACACTCACTCACGGGCCACACTCTCTCACTCACCGGCCATACTCACTCACTCACCGGCCACACTCAGTCACTCACTCACTCACCAGCCACACTCACTCACTCACCGGCCACTCACTCACTCACCGGCCACACTCACTCACTCATGGACCTCACTCACTCACTCACGGGCCACACTCACTCACGGGCCTCACTCACTCACTCACACACGGGCCACACTCACTCACTCACACACCGGCCACACTCACTCACCGGCCACACTGACTCACTCACCGGCCGCACTCACTCACTCATCGACCACACTCACTCAATCACAGGACACACTCACTCACAGGCCACACTCACTCACTCACCGGCCACACTCACTCACTC
Source organism: Malacoraja senta (assembly GCA_038087875.1). Taxonomy (NCBI): domain Eukaryota; kingdom Metazoa; phylum Chordata; class Chondrichthyes; order Rajiformes; family Rajidae; genus Malacoraja; species Malacoraja senta. The sequence goes on from CM075988.1 coordinate 162,101, forward strand.
ACCGGCCACACTCACTCACTCAACGGCCACAATCACTCACTCACGGGCCACACTCACTCATTCACGGGCCACACTCACTCACTCACTCACTCACTCACTCACTCACGGGCCACACTCACTCACTCACTCATTCACGGGCCACACTGAATCACTCGCTCACCGGCCACACTCACTCACTCACACTCACCTGCCACACTCACTCACTCACACTCACTCACACTCACGGGCCTCACTCACTCACGGGCCACACTCACTCATTCACATTCTCTGGCCACACTCACTCACTGGCCACACTCATTCACTCATGGGCCACACTCACTCACCGGCCACACTCACTCACTCACGGGCCACACTCACTCACTCACGGGCCACACTCAGTCACTCACTCACGGGCCACACTCACTCACTCACTCACGGGCCACACTCACTCACTCATGGGCCACACTCACTCACTCACGGGCCTCACTCACTCACTCACCAGCCACACTCACTCACTCACGGGCCACACTCACTCACTCACTCACTCACAGGCCACACTCACTCACTCACTCATTCACGGGCCACACTGAATCACTCACTCACCGGCCACACTCACTCACTCACACTCACCTGCCACACTCACACTCACACTCACCGGCCACACTCACTCACACACTCACGGGCCACACTCACTCACTCACGGGCCACACTCACTCATTCACTCATTCTCTGGCCACACTCACTCACTGGCCACACTCACTCATTCACTCATGGGCCACACTCACTCACCGGCCACACTCACTCACTCACGGGCCACACTCACTCACGGGCCACACTCACTCACGGGCCACACTCACTCACTCACCAGCCACACTGACTCACTCACCGGCCACACTCACTCACTCATCGACCGCACTCACTCAATCACAGGACACACTCACTCACTCACAGGCCACACTCACTCACTCACTCACCGGCCACACTCACTCACTCACCGGCCACACTCACTCACTCACCGACCACACTCACTCACTCAATCACAGGACACACTCACTCACTCACTCACAGGCCACACTCATTCACTCATCGGCCACACACACACTCACTCACTCACCGGCCACACTCACTCATTCACTGGCCACACTCACTCACTGGCCACACTCACTCATTCGCCGGCCACACTCATTCACTCACAGGCCACACTCACTCACACACACCAGCCACACTCACTCACCGGCCACACACTCACGGGCCACACTCACACACTCACACACACCGGCCACACTCACTCACTCACCAGCCACACTCACTCACTCACCGGCCGCACTCACTCACCCACCGGCCACACTCACTCACCTTCCACTCACCGGCCACACACTCACTCACTCACTGGCCACACTCACTCACCGGCCACACTCACTCACTCACCGACCACACTCACTCACTCACCGGCCACACTCATTCACCGGCCACACTCACTCACTCACCGGCCGCACTCACTCATGGGCCACACTCACTCACTCACGGGCCACACTCACTCACTCACGGGCCACACTCACTGGCCACACTCACATGGGCCTCACTCACTCACCAGCCACACTCACTCACTCACTCACCGGCCACACTCACTTACCGGCCACACTCACTCACTCAAACGGGCCTCACTCACTCACTCACTCACCGGCCACACTCACTCACCGACCTCACTCACTCACAGGACACACTCACTCACTCACTCACCGGCCTCACTCACTCACGGGCCACACTCACTCACTCACGGGCCACACTCACTCACTCACACTCACCGGCCACACTCACTCACACACTCACGGGCCTCACTCACTCACGGGCCACACTCACTCATTCACTCATTCTCTGGCCACACTCACTGGCCACACTCACTCATTCACTCATGGGCCACACTCACTCACTCACCGGCCACACTCACTCACTCACGGGCCACACTCACTCACTCACGGGCCACACTCAGTCACTCACTCACGGGCCACACTCACTCACTCACTCACGGGCCACACTCACTCACTCATGGGCCACACTCACTCTGTCACGGGCCACACTAACTCACTCACGGGCCACACTCACTCACTCACTCACTCACGGGCCACACTCACACTCATTCACGGGCCACACTGAATCACTCACTCACCGGCCACACTCACTCACTCACACTCACCTGCCACACTCACTCACTCACACTCACCGGCCACACTCACTCACACACTCACGGGCCACACTCACTCACTCACGGGCCACACTCACTCATTCACTCATTCTCTGGCGACACTCATTCACTGGCCACACTCACTCATTCACTCATGGGCCACACTCACTCACGGGCCACACTCACTCACGGGCCACACTCACTCACGGGCCACACTCACTCACTCACGGGCCACACTCAGTCACTCACTCACGGGCCACACTCACTCACTCATGGGCCACACTCACTCACTCACGGGCCTCACTCACTCACTCACACACGGGCCACACTCACTCACTCACTCACACACCGGCCACACTCACTCACTCACCGGCCACACTGACTCACTCACCGGCCACACTCTGTCACTCACTCACTCACCAGCCACACTCACTCACTCACCGGCCACTCACTCACTCACCGGCCACACTCACTCACTCATGGACCTCACTCACTCACTCACGGGCCACACTCACTCACTCACGGGCCTCACTCACTCACTCACACACGGGCCACACTCACTCACTCACTCACACACCGGCCACACTCACTCACTCACCGGCCACACTGACTCACTCACCGGCCACACTCACTCACTCATCGACCACACTCACTCACGGGCCACACTCACTCACTCACTCACCGGCCACACTCACTCACGGGCCACACTCACTCACTCACGGGCCACACTCAGTCACTCACTCACGGGCCACACTCACTCACTCACGGGCCACACTCACTCACTCACGGGCCTCACTCACTCACGGGCCACACTCACTCACTCACTCACGGGCCACACTCACTCACGGGCCACACTCAGTCACTCACTCACTGGCCACACTCACTCACTCACGGGCCACACTCACTCACGGGCCACACTCAGTCACTCACTCACGGGCCACACTCACTCACTCACTCACGGGCCACACTCACTCACTCATGGGCCACACTCACTCACTCATGGGCCACACTCACTCACTCACGGGCCACACTCACTCACTCACGGGCCACACTCACTCACTCATTCACGGGCCACACTGAATCACTCACTCACCGGCCTCACTCACTCACACTCACCTGCCACACTCACACTCACACTCACCGGCCACACTCACTCACACACTCACGGGCCACACTCACTCACTCACGGGCCACACTCACTCACTCACTCACACACGGGCCACACTCACTCACTCACGGGCCACACTCAGTCACTCACTCACGGGCCACACTCACTCACTCATGGGCCACACTCACTCACTCACGGGCCTCACTCACTCACTGGCCACACTCACTCACTCACTGGCCACACTCACTCACCGGCCACACTCACTCACCAGCCACACTCACTCACCGGCCACTCACTCACTCACCGGCCACACTCACTCACTCATGGACCACATTCACTCACTCACGGGCCACACTCACTCACTCATTCACACACCGGCCACACTCACTCACTCACCGGCCACACTGACTCACTCACCGGCCACACTCACTCACTCATCGACCACACTCACTCACTGGCCGCACTCACTCACTCACCGGCCACACTCATTCACCGGCCACACTCACCCACTCACTCACCGGCCACGCTCACTCACCGGCCACACTCACTCACTCACTCACTCACCGGCCACACTCACTCAACCACCAGCCACATTCACTCACTCACTCACACACCGGCCTCACTCACTCACACACCGGCCACACTCACTCACTCACTCACTGCCCACACTCACACTCACTCACGGGCCACACTCACTCACCCACTCACAGGCCACACACTCACCGGCCACACTCACTCACTCACTCACCGGCCACACTCACTCACTCACCGGCCACACTCACTCACTCACTCACCGGCCACACTCACTCACTCAACGGCCACACTCACTCACTCACTCACGGGCCACACTCACTCACGGGCCACACTCACTCACTCACTCACTCACGGGCCACACTCACTCACTCATTCACGGGCCACACTGAATCACTCACTCACCGGCCACACTCACTCACACTCACCTGCCACACTCACTCACACTCACTGGCCACACTCACTCACACACTCACGGGCCACTCTCACTCACTCACGGGCCACACTCACTCATTCACTCATTCTCTGGCCACACTCACTCATTCACTCATGGGCCACACTCACGGGCCACACTCACTCATTCACTCATTCTCTGGCGACACTCATTCACTGGCCACACTCACTCATTCACTCATGGGCCACACTCACTCACCGGCCACACTCACTCACTCACGGGCCACACTCACTCACGGGCCACACTCACTCACGGGCCACACTCACTCACTCACGGGCCACACTCAGCCACTCACTCACGGGCCACACTCACTCACTCATGGGCCACACTCACTCACTCACGGGCCTCACTCACTCACTCACCAGCCACACTCACTCACTCACGGGCCACACTCACTCACTCACTCACTCACTCACAGGCCACACTCACTCATTCACGGGCCACACTGAATCACTCACTCACCGGCCACACTCACTCACTCACACTCACCTGCCACACTCACACTCACACTCACCGGCCACACTCACTCACACACTCACGGGCCACACTCACTCACTCACGGGCCACACTCACTCATTCACTCATTCTCTGGCCTCACTCACTCACTGGCCACACTCACTCATTCACTCACCGGCCACACTCACTCACTCACGGGCCACACTCACTCACTCACGGGCCACACTCACTCACGAGCCACACTCACTCACGGGCCAAACTCACTCACTCACGGGCCACACTCACTCACTCACCAGCCACACTGACTCACTCACCGGCCACACTCACTCACTCATCGACCGCACTCACTCAATCACAGGACACACTCACTCACTCACAGGCCACACTCACTCACTCACTCACCGGCCACACTCACTCACTCACCGGCCACACTCACTCACTCACCGACCACACTCACTCACTCAATCACAGGACACACTCACTCACTCACTCACAGGCCACACTCATTCACTCATCGGCCACACACACACTCACTCACTCACCGGCCACACTCACTCATTCACTGGCCACACTCACTCACTGGCCACACTCACTCATTCGCCGGCCACACTCATTCACTCACAGGCCACACTCACTCACACACACCAGCCACACTCACTCACTCACCGGCCACACACTCACGGGCCACACTCACACACTCACACACACCGGCCACACTCACTCACCAGCCACACTCACTCACTCACCGGCCGCACTCACTCACCCACCGGCCACACTCACCGGCCACACTCACTCACTCACTCACGGGCCACACTCACTCACGGGCCACACTCAGTCACTCACTCACTGGCCACACTCACTCACTCACGGGCCACACTCAGTCACTCACTCACGGGCCACACTCACTCACTCACTCACGGGCCACTCACTCACTCATGGGCCACACTCACTCACTCACGGGCCAGACTCACTCACTCACGGGCCACACTCACTCACCCACTCACAGGCCACACTCACTCACCGGCCACACTCACTCACTCACCAGCCACACTCACTCACTCACTCACTCACTCACCGGCCACACTCACTCACCGGCCACACTCACTCACCGGCCACACTCACTCACTCAACGGCCACACTCACTCACTCATGGGCCACACTCACTCACTCATGGGCCACACTCACTCACGGGCCACACTCACTGGCCACACTCACTCACATGGGCCTCACTCACTCACTCACCAGCCACACTCACTCACTCACTCACCGGCCACACTCACTCACTTACTCACCGGCCACACTCACTCACTCAAACGGGCCTCACTCACTCACTCACTCACCGGCCACACTCACTCACTCACTCACCGACCTCACTCACTCACAGGACACACTCACTCACTCACTCACCGGCCTCACTCACTCACGGGCCACACTCACTCACTCACGGGCCACACTCACTCACTCACTCATTCACGGGCCACACTCACTCACTCACTCACGGGCCACACTCACTCACTCAACAACCACACTCACTCACTATCTCACTCACCGGCCACACTCACTCACGGGCCACACTCACTCACTCACAGGCCACACTCAGTCACTCACTCACGGGCCACACTCACTCACTCACGGGCCACACTCACTCACGGGCGACACTCAGTCACTCACTCACGGGCCACACTCACTCACTCACGGGCCACACTCACTCACTCACGGGCCACACTCAGTCACTCACTCACCGGCCAGACTCACTCACTCACGGGCCACACTCACTCACGGGCCACACTCAGTCACTCACTCACGGGCCACACTCACTCACTCACTCACGGGCCACACTCACTCACTCATGGGCCACACTCACTCACTCACGGGCCACACTCACTCACTCACGGGCCACACTCACTCACCCACTCACAGGCCACACTCACTCACCGGCCACACTCACTCACTCACCAGCCACACTCACTCACTCACTCACTCACTCACCGGCCACACTCACTCACCGGCCACACTCACTCACCGGCCACACTCACTCACTCAACGGCCACACTCACTCACTCATGGGCCACACTCACTCATGGGCCACACTCACTCACGGGCCACACTCACTGGCCACACTCACTCACATGGGCCTCACTCACTCACTCACCAGCCACACTCACTCACTCACTCACCGGCCACACTCACTCACTTACTCACCGGCCACACTCACTCACTCAAACGGGCCTCACTCACTCACTCACTCACCGGCCACACTCACTCACTCACTCACCGACCTCACTCACTCACAGGACACACTCACTCACTCACTCACCGGCCTCACTCACTCACGGGCCACACTCACTCACTCACGGGCCACACTCACTCACTCACTCATTCACGGGCCACACTCACTCACTCAGTCACGGGCCACACTCACTCACTCAACAACCACACTCACTCACTATCTCACTCACCGGCCACACTCACTCACGGGCCACACTCACTCACTCACAGGCCACACTCAGTCACTCACTCACGGGCCACACTCACTCACTCACGGGCCACACTCACTCACGGGCGACACTCAGTCACTCACTCACGGGCCACACTCACTCACTCACGGGCCACACTCACTCACTCACGGGCCACACTCAGTCACTCACTCACCGGCCAGACTCACTCACTCACGGGCCACACTCACTCACGGGCCACACTCAGTCACTCACTCACGGGCCACACTCACTCACTCACTCACGGGCCACACTCACTCACTCATGGGCCACACTCACTCACTCACAGGCCACACTCACTCACTCACGGGCCACACTCACTCACTCACTCACTCACGGGCCACACTCACTCACTCACGGGCCACACTCACTCACTCACTCATTCACGGGCCACACTGAATCACTCACTCACCGGCCACACTCACTCACTCACACTCACCTGCCACACTCACTCACTCACACTCACCGGCCACACTCACTCACACACTCACGGGCCACACTCACTCACTCACTCACCGACCTCACTCACTCACAGGACACACTCACTCACTCACTCACCGGCCTCACTCACTCACGGGCCACACTCACTCACTCACGGGCCACACTCACTCACTCACTCATTCACGGGCCACACTCACTCACTCACTCACGGGCCACACTCACTCACTCAACAACCACACTCACTCACTATCTCACTCACCGGCCACACTCACTCACGGGCCACACTCACTCACTCACAGGCCACACTCAGTCACTCACTCACGGGCCACACTCACTCACTCACGGGCCACACTCACTCACGGGCGACACTCAGTCACTCACTCACGGGCCACACTCACTCACTCACGGGCCACACTCACTCACTCACGGGCCACACTCAGTCACTCACTCACCGGCCAGACTCACTCACTCACGGGCCACACTCACTCACGGGCCACACTCAGTCACTCACTCACGGGCCACACTCACTCACTCACTCACGGGCCACACTCACTCACTCATGGGCCACACTCACTCACTCACGGGCCACACTCACTCACTCACGGGCCACACTCACTCACCCACTCACAGGCCACACTCACTCACCGGCCACATTCACTCACTCACCAGCCACACTCACTCACTCACTCACTCACTCACCGGCCACACTCACTCACCGGCCACACTCACTCACCGGCCACACTCACTCACTCAACGGCCACACTCACTCACTCATGGGCCACACTCACTCACTCATGGGCCACACTCACTCACGGGCCACACTCACTGGCCACACTCACTCACATGGGCCTCACTCACTCACTCACCAGCCACACTCACTCACTCACTCACCGGCCACACTCACTCACTTACTCACCGGCCACACTCACTCACTCAAACGGGCCTCACTCACTCACTCACTCACCGGCCACACTCACTCACTCACTCACCGACCTCACTCACTCACAGGACACACTCACTCACTCACTCACCGGCCTCACTCACTCACGGGCCACACTCACTCACTCACGGGCCACACTCACTCACTCACTCATTCACGGGCCACACTCACTCACTCAGTCACGGGCCACACTCACTCACTCAACAACCACACTCACTCACTATCTCACTCACCGGCCACACTCACTCACGGGCCACACTCACTCACTCACAGGCCACACTCAGTCACTCACTCACGGGCCACACTCACTCACTCACGGGCCACACTCACTCACGGGCGACACTCAGTCACTCACTCACGGGCCACACTCACTCACTCACGGGCCACACTCACTCACTCACGGGCCACACTCAGTCACTCACTCACCGGCCAGACTCACTCACTCACGGGCCACACTCACTCACGGGCCACACTCAGTCACTCACTCACGGGCCACACTCACTCACTCACTCACGGGCCACACTCACTCACTCATGGGCCACACTCACTCACTCACAGGCCACACTCACTCACTCACGGGCCACACTCACTCACTCACTCACTCACGGGCCACACTCACTCACTCACGGGCCACACTCACTCACTCACTCATTCACGGGCCACACTGAATCACTCACTCACCGGCCACACTCACTCACTCACACTCACCTGCCACACTCACTCACTCACACTCACCGGCCACACTCACTCACACACTCACGGGCCACACTCACTCACTCACGGGCGACACTCACTCATTCACTCATTCTCTGGCGACACTCATTCACTGGCCACACTCACTCATTCACTCATGGGCCACACTCACTCACTCACGGGCCACACTCACTCACGGGCCACACTCACTCATTCACGGGCCACACTCAGTCACTCACTCACGGGCCACACTCACTCACTCATGGGCCACACTCACTCACTCACGGGCCTCACTCACTCACTGGCCACACTCACTCTCCGGCCACACTCACTCTCCGGCCACACTCACTCACCGGCTACACTCACTCACCGGCCACACTCACTCACTCACCGGCCACTCACTCACCGGCCACACTCACTCACTCATGGACCTCATTCACTCACTCAATCATGGGACACACTCACTCACTCACTCAACAACCACACTCACTCACTATCTCACTCACCGGCCACACTCACTCACGGGCCACACTCACTCACTCAATCATGGGACACACTCACTCACTCACTCAACAACCACACTCACTCACTATCTCACTCACCGACCACACTCACTCACGGGCCACACTCACTCACGGGCCACACTCACTCACGGGCCACACTCACTCACTCACTCACGGGCCACACTCACTCACGGGCCACACTCAGTCACTCACTCACGGGCCACACTCAGTCACTCACTCACGGGCCACACTCAGTCACTCACTCACGGGCCACACTCACTCACTCACTCACGGGCCACACTCACTCACTCATGGGCCACACTCACTCACTCACGGGCCACACTCACTCACTCACGGGCCACACTCACTCACTCACTCACTCACGGGCCACACTCACTCACTCATTCACCGGCCACACTGAATCACTCACTCACCGGCCACACTCACTCACTCACACTCACCTGCCACACTCACTCACACTCACCGGCCACACTCACTCACACACTCACGGGCCACACTCACTCACTCACGGGCCACACTCACTCATTCACTCATTCTCTGGCGACACTCATTCACTGGCCACACTCACTCATTCACTCATGGGCCACACTCACTCACCGGCCACACTCACTCACTCACGGGCCACACTCACTCACGGGCCACACTCACTCACTCACGGGCCACACTCAGTCACTCACTCACGGGCCACACTCACTCACTCATGGGCCTCACTCACTCACTCACCAGCCACACTCACTCACTCACGGGCCACACTCACTCACTCACTCACTCACTCACAGGCCACACTCACTCATTCACGGGCCACACTGAATCACTCACTCACCGGCCACACTCACTCACTCACACTCACCTGCCACACTCACACTCACACTCACCGGCCACACTCACTCACACACTCACGGGCCACACTCACTCACTCACGGGCCACACTCACTCATTCACTCATTCTCTGGCCACACTCACTCACTGGCCACACTCACTCATTCACTCATGGGCCACACTCACTCACCGGCCACACTCACTCACTCACGGGCCACACTCACTCACGGGCCACACTCACTCACGGGCCAAACTCACTCACTCACGGGCCAAACTCACTCACTCACGGGCCACACTCACTCACTCACCAGCCACACTGACTCACTCACCGGCCACACTCACTCACTCATCGACCGCACTCACTCAATCACAGGACACACTCACTCACTCACAGGCCACACTCACTCACTCACTCACCGGCCACACTCACTCACTCACCAGCCACACTCACTCACTCACCGACCACACTCACTCACTCAATCACAGGACACACTCACTCACTCACTCACAGGCCACACTCATTCACTCATCGGCCACACACACACTCACTCACTCACCGGCCACACTCACTCATTCACTGGCCACACTCACTCACTGGCCACACTCACTCATTCGCCGGCCACACTCATTCACTCACAGGCCACACTCACACACACCAGCCACACTCACTCACCAGCCACACACTCACGGGCCACACTCACACTCACACCGGCCACACACACTCACCAGCCACACTCACTCACTCACCGGCCGCACTCACTCACCCACCGGCCACACTCACTCACCGGCCACACTCACCGGCCACACTCACTCACTCACTCACGGGCCACACTCACTCACGGGCCACACTCAGTCACTCACTCACTGGCCACACTCACTCACTCACGGGCCACACTCACTCACGGGCCACACTCAGTCACTCACTCACGGGCCACACTCACTCACTCACTCACGGGCCACACTCACTCACTCATGGGCCACACTCACTCACGAGCCACACTCACTCACTCACGGGCCACACTCACTGACTCACTCACTCACGGGCCACACTCACTCACTCATTCACGGGCCACACTGAATCACTCACTCACCGGCCACACTCACTCACTCACACTCACCTGCCACACTCACTCACTCACACTCACCGGCCACACTCACTCACACACTCACGGGCCACACTCACTCACTCACGGGCCACACTCACTCATTCACTCATTCTCTGGCGACACTCATTCACTGGCCACACTCACTCATTCACTCATGGGCCACACTCACTCACCGGCCACACTCACTCACTCACGGGCCACACTCACTCACGGGCCACACTCACTCACTCACGGGCCACACTCAGTCACTCACTCACGGGCCACACTCACTCACTCATGGGCCACACTCACTCACTCACGGGCCTCACTCACTCACTCACCAGCCACACTCACTCACTCACGGGCCACACTCACTCACTCACTCACAGGCCACTCACTCATTCACGGGCCACACTGAATCACTCACTCACCGGCCACACTCACTCACTCACACTCACCTGCCACACTCACACTCACACTCACCGGCCACACTCACTCACACACTCACGGGCCACACTCACTCACTCACGGGCCACACTCACTCATTCACTGATTCTCTGGCCACACTCACTCACTGGCCACACTCACTCATTCACTCATGGGCCACACTCACTCACCGGCCACACTCACTCACTCACGGGCCACACTCACTCACGGGCCACACTCACTCACGGGCCAAACTCACTCACTCACGGGCCACACTCACTCACTCACCAGCCACACTGACTCACTCACCGGCCACACTCACTCACTCATCGACCGCACTCACTCAATCACAGGACACACTCACTCACTCACAGGCCACACTCACTCACTCACTCACCGGCCACACTCACTCACTCACCGGCCACACTCACTCACTCACCGACCACACTCACTCACTCAATCACAGGACACACTCACTCACTCACTCACAGGCCACACTCATTCACTCATCGGCCACACACACACTCACTCACCGGCCACACTCACTCATTCACTGGCCACACTCACTCACTGGCCACACTCACTCATTCGCCGGCCACACTCATTCACTCACAGGCCACACTCACTCACACACACCAGCCACACTCACTCACTCACCGGCCACACACTCACGGGCCACACTCACACACTCACACACACCGGCCACACTCACTCACCAGCCACACTCACTCACTCACCGGGCGCACTCACTCACCCACCGGCCACACTCACTCACCGGCCACACTCACCGGCCACACTCACTCACTCACTGGCCACACTCACTCACCGGCCACACTCACTCACTCACCGACCACACTCACTCACTCACCGGCCACACTCATTCACCGGCCACACTCACTCACTCACCGGCCGCACTCACTCACCTGCCACACTCACTCACTCACCGGCCACACTCACTCACTCACCGGCCACACTCACTCACACCGGCCACTCACTCACTGGCCACACTGACTCATTCACTCACTGGCCACACACTCACCGGCCACGCTCACTCACTCACTCACCGGCCTCACTCACTCACTCACTCACCGGCCACACTCACTCACCGGCCACACACACTCACTCACCGGCCACCCACACTCACTCACCGGCCACACTCACTCACTCACTCATCGGCCACACTCACTCAACCACCAGCCACATTCACTCACTCACTCACACACCGGCCACACTCACTCACTCACTCACTGGCCACACTCACACTCACTCACGGGCCACACTCACTCACCCACTCACAGGCCACACTCACTCACCGGCCACACTCACTCACTCACCGGCCACACTCACTCACTCACTCACTCACCGGCCACACTCACTCACCGGCCACACTCACTCACCGGCCACACTCACTCACTCACCGGCCACACTCACTCACTCAACGGCCACACTCACTCACTCATGGGCCTCACTCACTCATGGGCCACACTCACTCACTCACGGGCCACACTCACTGGCCACACTCACTCACATGGGCCTCACTCACTCACTCACTCACCAGCCACACTCACTCACTCACTCACCGTCCACACTCACTCACTTACTCACCGGCCACACTCACTCACTCAAACGGGCCTCACTCACTCACTCACTCACCGGCCACACTCACTCACTCACTCACCGACCTCACTCACTCACAGGACACACTCACTCACTCACTCACCGGCCTCACTCACTCACGGGCCACACTCACTCACTCACGGGCCACACTCACTCACTCATTCACGGGCCACACTCACTCACTCACTCACGGGCCACACTCACTCACTCAACAACCACACTCACTCACTATCTCACTCACCGGCCACACTCACTCACGGGCCACACTCACTCACTCACGGGCCACACTCAGTCACTCACTCACGGGCCACACTCACTCACTCACGGGCCACACTCACTCACTCACGGGCCACACTCACTCACTCACGGGCCACACTCAGTAACTCACTCACGGGCCACACTCACTCACTCACGGGCCACACTCAGTCACTCACTCACCGGCCAGACTCACTCACTCACGGGCCACACTCACTCACGGGCCACACTCAGTCACTCACTCACGGGCCACACTCACTCACTCACTCACGGGCCACACTCACTCACTCATGGGCCACACTCACTCACTCACGGGCCACACTCACTCACTCACGGGCCACACTCACTCACTCACTCACGGGCCACACTCACTCACTCATTCACGGGCCACACTGAATCACTCACTCACCGGCCACACTCACTCACTCACACTCACCTGCCACACTCACTCACTCACACTCACCGGCCACACTCACTCACACACTCACGGGCCACACTCACTCACTCACGGGCCACACTCACTCATTCACTCATTCACTGGTGACACTCATTCACTGGCCACACTCACTCATTCACTCATGGGCCACACTCACTCACCGGCCACACTCGCTCACTCACGGGCCACACTCACTCACTCATGGGCCACACTCACTCACTCACGGGCCTCACTCACTCACTGGCCACACTCACTCACTCACCGGCCACACTCACTCACCGGCTACACTCACTCACCGGCCTCACTCACTCACCAGCCACACTCACTCACTCACCGGCCACTCACTCACTCACCGGCCACACTCACTCACTCATGGACCTCATTCACTCACTCATGGGCCACACTCACTCACTCCACTCGCTCGCCTAATTCACTCACTCACACACGGGCCACACTCACTCACTCATTCACTCACCGGCCACACTGACTCACTCACCAGCCACACTGACTCACTCACCGGCCACACTCACTCACTCATCGACCACACTCACTCAATCACAGGACACACTCACTCACTCACAGGCCACACTCACTCACCGGCCACACTCACTCACTCACTCACCGGCCACACTCACTCACCGGCCACACTCACTCACTCACCGACCACACTCACTCACTCAATCACGGGACACACTCACTCACTCACTCAACAACCACACTCACTCACTATCTCACTCACCGGCCACACTCACTCACGGGCCACACTCACTCACTCACGGGCCACACTCAGTCACTCACTCACGGGCCACACTCACTCACTCACGGGCCACACTCACTCACTCACGGGCCACACTCAGTCACTCACTCACGGGCCACACTCACTCACTCACTCACGGGCCACACTCACTCACGGGCCACACTCAGTCACTCACTCACTGGCCTCACTCACTCACGGGCCACACTCACTCACGGGCCACACTCAGTCACTCACTCACGGGCCACACTCACTCACTCACGGGCCACACTCACTCACTCATGGGCCACACTCACTCACTCACGGGCCACACTCACTCACGGGCCACACTCACTCACTCACTCACTCACGGGCCACACTCACTCACTCATTCACGGGCCACACTGAATCACTCACTCACCGGCCACACTCACTCACTCACACTCACCTGCCACACTCACTCACACTCACCGGCCACACTCACTCGCACACTCACGGGCCACACTCACTCACTCACGGGCCACACTCACTCATTCACTCATTCTCTGGCGACACTCATTCACTGGCCACACTCACTCATTCACTCATGGGCCACACTCACTCACCGGCCACACTCACTCACTCACGGGCCACACTCACTCACGGGCCACACTCACTCACTCACGGGCCACACTCAGTCACTCACTCACGGGCCACACTCACTCACTCATGGGCCACACTCACTCACTCATGGGCCTCACTCACTCACCGGCCACACTCACTCACCGGCTACACTCACTCACCGGCCACACTCACTCACTCACTCACCAGCCACACTCACTCACTCACCGGCCACTCACTCACTCACCGGCCACACTCACTCACTCATGGACCTCATTCACTCACTCATGGGCCACACTCACTCACTCCACTCGCTGGCCTCATTCACTCACTCACACACGGGCCACACTCACTCACTCATTCACACACCGGCCACACTCACTCACTCACCGGCCACACTGACTCACTCATCGGCCACACTCACTCACTCATCGACCACACTCACTCAATCACAGGACACACTCACTCACTCACAGGCCACACTCACTCACTGGCCACACTCACTCACTCACCGGCCACACTCACTCACCGGCCACACTCACTCACTCACCGACCACACTCACTCACTCAATCACAGGACACACTCACTCACTCACTCACAGGCCACACTCATTCACTCACCGGCCACACACACACTCACTCACTCACCGGCCACACTCACTCACTCACTGGCCACACTCACTCACCGGCCGCACTCACTCACTCACCGGCCACACTCACTCACTCACGGGCCACACTCACTCACTCACGGGCCACACTCAGTCACTCACTCACGGGCCACACTCACTCACTCACTCACGGGCCACACTCACTCACTCATGGGCCACACTCACTCACTCACGGGCCACACTCACTCACTCACGGGCCACACTCACTCACTCACTCACTCACGGGCCACACTCACACTCATTCACGGGCCACACTGAATCACTCACTCACCGGCCACACTCACTCACTCACACTCACCTGCCACACTCACTCACTCCCACTCACCGGCCACACTCACTCACACACTCACGGGCCACACTCACTCACTCACGGGCCTCACTCACTCATTCACTCATTCTCTGGCGACACTCATTCACTGGCCACACTCACTCATTCACTCATGGGCCACACTCACTCACCAGCCACACTCACTCATGGGCCACACTCACTCACGGGCCACACTCACTCACTCACGGGCCACACTCAGTCACTCACTCACGGGCCACACTCACTCACTCATGGGCCACACTCACTCACTCACGGGCCTCACTCACTCACTGGCCACACTCACTCACTCACCGGCCACACTCACTCACCGGCCACACTCACTCACCAGCCACACTCACTCACTCACCGGCCACTCACTCACTCACCGGCCACACTCACTCACTCATGGACCACATTCACTCACTCACAGGCCACACTCACTCACTCCACTCGCTGGCCTCATTCACTCACTCACACACGGGCCACACTCACTCACTCATTCACACACCGGCCACACTCACTCACTCACCGGCCACACTGACTCACTCACCGGCCACACTCACTCACTCATCGACCACACTCACTCACTCAATCACAGGACACTCTCACTCACTCACAGGCGACACTCACTCACTGGCCGCACTCACTCACTCACTCACCGGCCACACTCATTCACCGGCCACACTCACTCACCGGCCACACTCACTCACCGGCCACACTCACTCACTCACTCACTCACTCACCGGCCACACTCACTCAACCACCAGCCACATTCACTCACTCACTCACACACCGGCCTCACTCACTCACACACCGGCCACACTCACTCACTCACTCACTGGCCACACTCACACTCACTCACGGGCCACACTCACTCACCCACTCACAAGCCACACTCACTCACCGGCCACACTCACTCACTCACCGGCCACACTCACTCACTCACCGGCCACACTCACTCACTCACCGGCCACACTCACTCACTCACCGGCCACACTCACCGGCCACACTCACTCACTCACACACCGACCACACTCACTCACTCAATCACACTCACTCACTCACTCACAGGCCACACTCATTCACTCATCGGCCACACACACACTCACTCACTCACCGGCCACACTCACTCATTCACTGGCCACACTCACTCACTGGCCACACTCACTCATTCGCCAGCCACACTCATTCACTCACAGGCCACACTCACTCACACACACCAGCCACACTCACTCACTCACCAGCCACACACTCACGGGCCACACTCACACACTCACACACACCGGCCACACTCACTCACCAGCCACACTCACTCCACTCGCTGGCCTCATTCACTCACTCACACACGGGCCACACTCACTCACTCATTCACACACCGGCCACACTCACTCACTCACCGGCCACACTGACTCACTCACCGGCCACACTCACTCACTCATCGACCACACTCACTCACTCAATCACAGGACACTCTCACTCACTCACAGGCGACACTCACTCACTGGCCGCACTCACTCACTCACTCACCGGCCACACTCATTCACCGGCCACACTCACTCACCGGCCACACTCACTCACCGGCCACACTCACTCACTCACTCACTCACTCACCGGCCACACTCACTCACCCACCAGCCACATTCACTCACTCACTCACACACCGGCCTCACTCACTCACACACCGGCCACACTCACTCACTCACTCACTGGCCACACTCACACTCACTCACGGGCCACACTCACTCACCCACTCACAAGCCACACTCACTCACCGGCCACACTCACTCACTCACCGGCCACACTCACTCACTCACCGGCCACACTCACTCACTCACCGGCCACACTCACTCACTCACACACCGACCACACTCACTCACTCAATCACACTCACTCACTCACTCACAGGCCACACTCATTCACTCATCGGCCACACACACACTCACTCACTCACCGGCCACACTCACTCATTCACTGGCCACACTCACTCACTGGCCACACTCACTCATTCGCCGGCCACACTCATTCACTCACAGGCCACACTCACTCACACACACCAGCCACACTCACTCACTCACCAGCCACACACTCACGGGCCACACTCACACACACCGGCCACACTCACTCACCAGCCACACTCACTCACCGGCCGCACTCACTCACCCACCGGCCACACTCACTCACCGGCCACACTCACCGGCCACACTCACTCACTCACTCACGGGCCACACTCAGTCACTCACTCACTGGCCACACTCACTCACTCACGGGCCACACTCACTCACGGGCCACACTCAGTCACTCACTCACGGGCCACACTCACTCACTCACGGGCCACACTCACTCACTCATGGGCCACACTCACTCACGGGCCACACTCACTCACTCACGGGCCACACTCACTCACTCACTCACTCACGGGCCACACTCACTCACTCATTCACGGGCCACACTGAATCACTCACTCACCGGCCACACTCACTCACTCACACTCACCTGCCACACTCACGGGCCACACTCACTCACTCACGGGCCACACTCACTCATTCTCTGGCGACACTCATTCACTGGCCACACTCACTCATTCACTCATGGGCCACACTCACTCTCCGGCCACACTCACTCACTCACGGGCCACACTCACTCACGGGCCACACTCACTCACTCACGGGCCACACTCAGTCACTCACTCACGGGCCACACTCACTCACTCATGGGCCACACTCACTCACTCACGGGCCTCACTCACTCACTCACCAGCCACACTCACTCACTCACGGGCCACACTCACTCACTCACTCACAGGCCACACTCACTCATTCACGGGCCACACTGAATCACTCACTCACCGGCCACACTCACTCACTCACACTCACCTGCCACACTCACACTCACACTCACCGGCCACACTCACTCACACACTCACGGGCCACACTCACTCACTCACGGGCCACACTCACTCATTCACTCATTCTCTGGCCACACTCACTCACTGGCCACACTCACTCATTCACTCATGGGCCACACTCACTCACCGGCCACACTCACTCACGGGCCACACTCACTCACGGGCCACACTCACTCACGGGCCAAACTCACTCACTCACGGGCCACACTCACCAGCCACACTGACTCACTCACCGGCCACACTGACTCACTCATCGACCGCACTCACTCAATCACAGGACACACTCACTCACAGGCCACACTCACTCACTCACTCACCGGCCACACTCACTCACTCACCGGCCACACTCACTCACTCACCGACCACACTCACTCACTCAATCACAGGACACACTCACTCACTCACTCACAGGCCACACTCATTCACTCATCGGCCACACACACACTCACTCACCGGCCACACTCACTCATTCACTGGCCACACTCACTCACAGGCCACACTCACTCATTCGCCGGCCACACTCATTCACTCACAGGCCACACTCACTCACACACACCAGCCACACTCACTCACTCACCGGCCACACACTCACGGGCCACACTCACACACTCACACACACACCGGCCACACTCACTCACCGGCCGCACTCACTCACCCACCGGCCACACTCACTCACCGGCCACACTCACCGGCCACACTCACTCACTCACTCACTGGCCACACTCACTCACCGGCCACACTCACTCACTCACCGACCACACTCACTCACTCACCGGCCACACTCATTCACCGGCCACACTCACTCACTCACCGGCCGCACTCACTCACCTGCCACACTCACTCACTCACCGGCCACACTCACTCACTCACCGGCCACACTCACTCACTCACCGGCCACACTCACTCACCGGCCACACTCACTCACTCACCGGCCACACTCACTCACTCACCGGCCACACTCACTCACTCACCGGCCACTCACTCACTCACTGGCCACACTGACTCATTCACTCACTGGCCACACACTCACCGGCCACACTCACTCACTCACTCACCGGCCTCACTCACTCACTCACTCACCGGCCACACTCACTCACCGGCCACACTCACTCACTCACCGGCCACACTCACTCACCGGCCACACTCACTCACCGGCCACACTCACTCACTCACTCATCGGCCACACTCACTCAACCACCAGCCACATTCACTCACTCACTCACACACCGGCCACACTCACTCACTCACTCACTGGCCACACTCACACTCACTCACTGGCCACACTCACTCACCCACTCACAGGCCACACTCACTCACCGGCCACACTCACTCACTCACCGGCCACACTCACTCACGCACTCACCGGCCACACTCACTCACCAGCCACACTCACTCACCGGCCACACTCACTCACTCAACGGCCACACTCACTCACTCATGGGCCACACTCACTCACTCATGGGCCACACTCACTCACTCACGGGCCACACTCACTGGCCACACTCACTCACATGGGCCTCACTCACTCACTCACTCACCAGCCACACTCACTCACTCACTCACCGGCCACACTCACTCACTTACTCACCGGCCACACTCACTCACTCAAACGGGCCTCACTCACTCACTCACTCACCGGCCACACTCACTCACTCACCGACCTCACTCACTCACAGGACACACTCACTCACTCACTCACCGGCCTCACTCACTCACGGGCCACACTCACTCACTCACGGGCCACACTCACTCATTCACGGGCCACACTCACTCACTCACTCACGGGCCACACTCACTCACTCAACAACCACACTCACTCACTATCTCACTCACCGGCCACACTCACTCACGGGCCACACTCACTCACTCACGGGCCACACTCAGTCACTCACTCACGGGCCACACTCACTCACTCACGGGCCACACTCACTCACGGGCCACACTCACTCACTCACGGGCCACACTCAGTCACTCACTCACGGGCCACACTCACTCACTCACGGGCCACACTCAGTCACTCACTCACCGGCCAGACTCACTCACTCACGGGCCACACTCACTCACGGGCCACACTCAGTCACTCACTCACGGGCCACACTCACTCACTCACGGGCCACACTCACTCACTCATGGGCCACACTCACTCACTCACGGGCCACACTGAATCACTCACTCACCGGCCACACTCACTCACTCACTCACTCACGGGCCACACTCACTCACTCACACTCACCGGCCACACTCACTCACACACTCACGGGCCACACTCACTCACTCACGGGCCACACTCACTCATTCACTCATTCTCTGGTGACACTCATTCACTGGCCACACTCACTCATTCACTCATGGGCCACACTCACTCACCGGCCACACTCACTCACTCACGGGCCTCACTCACTCACTGGCCACACTCACTCACTCACCGGCCACACTCACTCACCGGCTACACTCACTCACCGGCCTCACTCACTCACCAGCCACACTCACTCACTCACCGGCCACTCACTCACTCACCGGCCACACTCACTCACTCATGGACCTCATTCACTCACTCGTGGGCCACACTCACTCACTCCACTCGCTCGCCTCATTCACTCACTCACACACGGGCCACACTCACTCACTCATTCACTCACCGGCCACACTGACTCACTCACCGGCCACACTGACTCACTCACCGGCCACACTCACTCACTCATCGACCACACTCACTCAATCACAGGACACTCACTCACTCACAGGCCACACTCACTCACCGGCCACACTCACTCACTCACTCACCGGCCACACTCACTCACCGGCCACACTCACTCACTCACCGACCACACTCACTCACTCAATCACGGGACACACTCACTCACTCACTCAACAACCACACTCACTCACTATCTCACTCACCGGCCACACTCACTCACGGGCCACACTCACTCACTCACGGGCCACACTCAGTCACTCACTCACGGGCCACACTCACTCACTCACGGGCCACACACTCACTCACGGGCCACACTCAGTCACTCACTCACGGGCCACACTCACTCACTCACGGGCCACACTCACTCACGGGCCACACTCAGTCACTCACTCACTGGCCACACTCACTCACTCACGGGCCACACTCACTCACGGGCCACACTCAGTCACTCACTCACGGGCCACACTCACTCACTCACTCACGGGCCACACTCACTCACTCATGGGCCACACTCACTCACTCACGGGCCACACTCACTCACTCACGGGCCACACTCACTCACTCACTCACTCACGGGCCACACTCACTCATTCACGGGCCACACTGAATCACTCACTCACCGGCCACACTCACTCACTCACACTCACCTGCCACACTCACTCACTCACACTCACCGGCCACACTCACTCACACACTCACGGGCCACACTCACTCACGGGCCACACTCACTCATTCACTCATTCTCTGGCGACACTCATTCACTGGCCACACTCACTCATTCACTCATGGGCCACACTCACTCACCGGCCACACTCACTCACTCACGGGCCACACTCACTCACGGGCCACACTCACTCACTCACGGGCCACACTCAGTCACTCACTCACGGGCCACACTCACTCACTCATGGGCCACACTCACTCACTCACGGGCCTCACTCACTCACCGGCCACACTCACTCACCGGCTACACTCACTCACCGGCCACACTCACTCACTCACCAGCCACACTCACTCACTCACCGGCCACTCACTCACTCACCGGCCACACTCACTCACTCATGGACCTCATTCACTCACTCATGGGCCACACTCACTCCACTCGCTGGCCTCATTCACTCACTCACACACGGGCCACACTCACTCACTCATTCACACACCGGCCACACTCACTCACTCACCGGCCACACTGACTCACTCACCGGCCACACTCACTCACTCATCGACCACACTCACTCAATCACAGGACACACTCACTCACTCACAGGCCACACTCACTCACTGGCCACACTCACTCACTCACCGGCCACACTCACTCACCGGCCACACTCACTCACTCACCGACCACACTCACTCACTCAATCACAGGACACACTCACTCACAGGCCACACTCATTCACTCACCGGCCACACACACACACTCACTCACTCACCGGCCACACTCACTCACTCACTGGCCACACTCACTCACCGGCCGCACTCACTCACTCACCGGCCACACTCACTCACTCACGGGCCACACTCACTCACTCTCGGGCCACACTCAGTCACTCACTCACGGGCCACACTCACTCACTCACTCACGGGCCACACTCACTCACTCATGGGCCACACTCACTCACTCATGGGCCACACTCACTCACTCACGGGCCACACTCACTCACTCATGGG
>CM075988.1:186323-198823 GCA_038087875.1 Malacoraja senta
GTGAGTGAGTGAGTGAGTGAGTGAGTGAGTGAGTAAGTGAGTGAGTGATGCCGGTGTGTGAGTGAGTGAATGTGGCCGGTGCGTGAGTGAGTGAGTGTGGCCGGGGAGTGTGGCCGGTGAGTGAGTGAGTGTGGCCAGTGAGTTACTGAGTGAGTGAGTGTGGCTGGTGAGTGAGTGAGTGTGGCCGGTGAGTGAGTGAGTGAGTTAGTGAGTGTGGCCGGTGAGTGAGTGAGTGTGGCCCGTGAGTGAGTGTGAGTGAGTGTGGCCCATGAGTGAGTGTGTGTGGCCCGTGAGTGAGTGAGTGTGGTCGGTGAGTGAGTGTAGCCCGTGAGTGAGTGAGTGAGTGAGTGTGGTCGGTGAGCGAGTGAGTGAGTGTGACCGGTGAGTGAGTGTGGCCCATGAGTGAGTGTGACCCGTGAGTGAGTGTGAGTGAGTGAGTGAGTGAGTGAGTGAGTGAGTGAGTGAGTGAGTGAGTGAGTGAGTGAGTGAGTGAGTGAGTGAGTGAGTGAGTGAGTGAGTGAGTGAGTGAGTGAGTGATGCCGGTGTGTGAGTGAGTGAATGTGGCCGGTGCGTGAGTGAGTGAGTGTGGCCGGTGAGTGAGTGAGTGCGGCCGGTGAGCTACTGAGTGAGTGAGTATGGCTGGTGAGTGAGTGAGTGAGTTAGTGAGTGTGGCCGGTGAGTGAGAGAGTGTGGCCCGTGAGTGAGTGTGGCCCGTGAGTGAGTGAGTGAGTGAGTGAGTGAGTGAGTGAGTGAGTGAGTGAGTGAGTGAGTGAGTGAGTGAGTGAGTGAGTGAGTGAGTGAGTGAGTGAGTGAGTGAGTGAGTGAGTGAGTGCGTGAGTGTGGCCCGTGAATGAGTGTGATTGAGTGTGGCCCGTGAGTGAGTGAGTGAGTGAGTGAGTGAGTGAGTGAGTGAGTGAGTGAGTGAGTGAGTGAGTGAGTGAGTGAGTGAATGAGTGAGTGAGTGAGTGAGTCAGTGTGGCCCGTGAATGAGTGAGTGATTGAGTGTGGCCCGTGAGTGAGTGTGAGTGAGTGTGGCCCATGAGTGAGTATGTGTGGCCCATGAGTGAGTGAGTGTGGCCGGTGAGTGAGTGTAGCCCGTGAGTGAGTGAGTGAGTGAGTGTGGTCGGTGAGCGAGTGAGTGAGTGTGACCGGTGAGTGAGTGTGGCCCATGAGTGAGTGTGACCCGTGAGTGAGTGTGAGTGAGTGAGTGAGTGAGTGAGTGAGTGAGTGAGTGAGTGAGTGAGTGAGTGAGTGAGTGAGTGAGTGAGTGAGTGAGTGAGTGATGCCGGTGTGTGAGTGAGTGAATGTGGCCGGTGCATGAGTGAGTGAGTGTGGCCGGTGAGTGTGGCCGGTGAGTGAGTGAGTGCGGCCGGTGAGTTACTGAGTGAGTGAGTGTGGCTGGTGAGTGAGTGAGTGTGGCCGGTGAGTGAGTGAGTGAGTTAGTGAGTGTGGCCGGTGAGTGAGTGAGTGTGGCCCGTGAGTGAGTGTGGCCCGTGAGTGAGTGAGTGAGTGAGTGAGTGAGTGAGTGAGTGAGTGAGTGAGTGAGTGAGTGAGTGAGTGAGTGAGTGAGTGAGTGAGTGAGTGCGTGAGTGAGTGAGTGAGTGTGGCCCGTGAATGAGTGTGATTGAGTGTGGCCCGTGAGTGAGTGTGTGTGAGTGTGGCCCGTGAGTGAGTGTGTGTGGCCCGTGAGTGAGTGAGTGTGGCCGGTGAGTGAGTGTGGCCCGTGAGTGAGTGAGTGCGTCTGGTGAGAGAGTGAGTGTGATCGGTGAGCGAGTGAGTGAGTGTGACCGGTGAGTGAGTGTGGCCCATGAGTGAGTGTGACCCGTGAGTGAGTGAGTGAGTGAGTGAGTGAGTGAGTGAGTGAGTGAGTGAGTGAGTGAGTGAGTGAGTGAGTGAGTGAGTGAGTGAGTGAGTGAGTGAGTGAGTGAGTGAGTGAGTGATTGAGTGAGTGAGTGAATGTGGCCGGTGCGTGAGTGAGTGAGTGTGGCCGGTGAGTGTGGCCGGTGAGTGAGTGAGTGTGGCCGGTGAGTTAGTGAGTGAGTGAGTGTGGCTGGTGAGTGAGTGAGTGTGGCCGGTGAGTGAGTGAGTGAGTTAGTGAGTGTGGCCAGTGAGTGAGTGAGTGTGGCCCGTGAGTGAGTGTGGCCTGTGAGTGAGTGAGTGAGTGAGTGAGTGAGTGAGTGAGTGAGTGAGTGAGTGAGTGAGTGAGTGAGTGAGTGAGTGTGAGTGAGTGAGTGAGTGAGTGAGTGAGTGAGTGTGGCCCATGAATGAGTGAGTGATTGAGTGTGGCCTGTGAGTGAGTGTGAGTGAGTGTGGCCCGTGAGTGAGTGTGTGTGGCCCGTGAGTGAGTGAGTGTGGCCGTTGAGTGAGTGTGGCCTGTGAGTGAGTGAGTGAGTTAGTGAGTGTGGCCGGTGAGTGAGTGAGTGTGGCCCGTGAGTGAGTGTGGCCCGTGAGTGAGTGAGTGAGTGAGTGAGTGAGTGAGTGAGTGAGTGAGTGAGTGAGTGAGTGAGTGAGTGAGTGAGTGTGGCCCGTGAATGAGTGAGTGAGTGAGTGTGGCCTGTGAGTGAGTGAGTGAGTGAGTGCGTGAGTGAGTGAGTGAGTGTGGCCCATGAATGAGTGTGATTGAGTGTGGCCCGTGAGTGAGTGAGTGAGTGAGTGAGTGAGTGAGTGAGTGAGTGAGTGAGTGAGTGAGTGAGTGAGTGAGTGAGTGAGTGAATGAGTGAGTGAGTGAGTGAGTCAGTGTGGCCCGTGAATGAGTGAGTGATTGAGTGTGGCCCGTGAGTGAGTGTGAGTGAGTGTGGCCCATGAGTGAGTGTGTGTGGCCCATGAGTGAGTGAGTGTGGCCGGTGAGTGAGTGTAGCCCGTGAGTGAGTGAGTGAGTGAGTGTGGTCGGTGAGCGAGTGAGTGAGTGTGACCGGTGAGTGAGTGTGGCCCATGAGTGAGTGTGACCCGTGAGTGAGTGTGAGTGAGTGAGTGAGTGAGTGAGTGAGTGAGTGAGTGAGTGAGTGAGTGAGTGAGTGAGTGAGTGAGTGAGTGAGTGAGTGAGTGAGTGAGTGAGTGAGTGAGTGATGCCGGTGTATGAGTGAGTGAATGTGGCCGGTGCGTGAGTGAGTGAGTGTGGCCGGTGAGTGTGGCCGGTGAGTGAATGAGTGCGGCCGGTGAGTTACTGAGTGAGTGAGTGTGGCTGGTGAGTGAGTGAGTGTGGCCGGTGAGTGAGTGAGTGAGTTAGTGAGTGTGGCCGGTGAGTGAGTGAGTGTGGC
This sequence comes from Malacoraja senta, assembly GCA_038087875.1. Taxonomy (NCBI): domain Eukaryota; kingdom Metazoa; phylum Chordata; class Chondrichthyes; order Rajiformes; family Rajidae; genus Malacoraja; species Malacoraja senta. The sequence goes on from CM075988.1 coordinate 189,581, forward strand.
CCGTGAGTGAGTGTGGCCCCTGAGTGAGTGGGTGAGTGAGTGAGTGAGTGAGTGAGTGAGTGAGTGAGTGAGTGAGTGAGTGAGTGAGTGAGTGAGTGAGTGAGTGAGTGAGTGCGTGAGTGAGTGAGTGAGTGTGGCCCGTGAATGAGTGTGATTGAGTGTGGCCCGTGAGTGAGTGTGTGTGAGTGTGGCCCGTGAGTGAGTGTGTGTGGCCCGTGAGTGAGTGAGTGTGGCCGGTGAGTGAGTGTGGCCCGTGAGTGAGTGAGTGCGTCTGGTGAGTGACTGAGTGTGGTCGGTGAGCGAGTGAGTGAGTGTGACCGGTGAGTGAGTGTGGCCCATGAGTGAGTGTGACCCGTGAGTGAGTGAGTGAGTGAGTGAGTGAGTGAGTGAGTGAGTGAGTGAGTGAGTGAGTGAGTGAGTGAGTGAGTGAGTGAGTGAGTGAGTGAGTGAGTGAGTGATTGAGTGAGTGAGTGAAGCCGGTGTGTGAGTGAGTGAATGTGGCCGGTGCGTGAGTGAGTGAGTGTGGCCGGTGAGTGTGGCCGGTGAGTGAGTGAGTGTGGCCGGTGAGTTAGTGAGTGTGAGTGTGGCTGGTGAGTGAGTGAGTGTGGCCGGTGAGTGAGTGAGTGAGTTAGTGAGTGTGGCCGGTGAGTGAGTGTGGCCCGTGAGTGAGTGTGGCCTGTGAGTGAGTGAGTGAGTGAGTGAGTGAGTGAGTGAGTGAGTGAGTGAGTGAGTGAGTGAGTGAGTGAGTGAGTGAGTGAGTGAGTGAGTGAGTGCGTGAGTGTGGCCCGTGAATGAGTGAGTGAGTGAGTGTGGCCTGTGAGTGAGTGTGAGTGAGTGTGGGCCGTGAGTGAGTGTGTGTGGCCCGTGAGTGAGTGAGTGTGGCCGGTGAGTGAGTGTGGCCCGTGAGTGAGTGAGTGCGGCCGGTGAGTGAGTGAGTGTGGTCGGTGAGCGAGTGAATGAGTGTGACCTGTGAGTGAGTGTGGCCCATGAGTGAGTGTGACCCGTGAGTGAGTGTGACCCGTGAGTGAGTGAGTGAGTGAGTGAGTGAGTGAGTGAGTGAGTGAGTGAGTGAGTGAGTGAGTGAGTGAGTGAGTGATGCCGGTGTGTGAGTGAGTGAATGTGGCCGGTGCGTGAGTGAGTGAGTGTGGCTGGTGAGTGTGGCCGGTGAGTGAGTGAGTGCGGCCGGTGAGTTACTGAGTGAGTGAGTGTGGCTGGTGAGTGAGTGAGTGTGGCCGGTGAGTGAGTGAGTGAGTTAGTGAGTGTGGCCGGTGAGTGAGTGAGTGTGGCCCGTGAGTGAGTGTGGCCCGTGAGTGAGTGAGTGAGTGAGTGAGTGAGTGAGTGAGTGAGTGAGTGAGTGAGTGAGTGAGTGAGTGAGTGAATGAGTGAGTGAGTGAGTGAGTCAGTGTGGCCCATGAATGAGAGTGATTGAGTGTGGCCCGTGAGTGAGTGTGAGTGAGTGTGGCCCATGAGTGAGTGTGTGTGGCCCGTGAGTGAGTGAGTGTGGCCGGTGAGTGAGTGTAGCCCGTGAGTGAGTGAGTGAGTGAGTGTGGTCGGTGAGCGTGTGAGTGAGTGTGACCGGTGAGTGAGTGTGGCCCATGAGTGAGTGTGACCCGTGAGTGAGTGTGAGTGAGTGAGTGAGTGAGTGAGTGAGTGAGTGAGTGAGTGAGTGAGTGAGTGAGTGAGTGAGTGAGTGAGTGAGTGAGTGAGTGAGTAAGTGAGTGAGTGATGCCAGTGTGTGAGTGAGTGAATGTGGCCGGTGCGTGAGTGAGTGAGTGTGGCCGGTGAGTGTGGCCGGTGAGTGAGTGAGTGTGGCCAGTGAGTTACTGAGTGAGTGAGTGTGGCTGGTGAGTGAGTGAGTGTGGCCGGTGAGTGAGTGAGTGAGTTAGTGAGTGTGGCCGGTGAGTGAGTGAGTGTGGCCCGTGAGTGAGTGTGAGTGAGTGTGGCCCATGAGTGAGTGTGTGTGGCCCGTGAGTGAGTGAGTGTGGTCGGTGAGTGAGTGTAGCCCGTGAGTGAGTGAGTGAGTGAGTGAGTGTGGTCGGTGAGCGAGTGAGTGAGTGTGACCGGTGAGTGAGTGTGGCCCATGAGTGAGTGTGACCCGTGAGTGAGTTTGAGTGAGTGAGTGAGTGAGTGAGTGAGTGAGTGAGTGAGTGAGTGAGTGAGTGAGTGAGTGAGTGAGTGAGTGATGCCGGTGTGTGAGTGAGTGAATGTGGCCGGTGCGTGAGTGAGTGAGTGTGGCCGGTGAGTGAGTGAGTGCGGCCGGTGAGCTACTGAGTGAGTGAGTATGGCTGGTGAGTGAGTGAGTGAGTTAGTGAGTGTGGCCGGTGAGTGAGAGAGTGTGGCCCGTGAGTGAGTGTGGCCCGTGAGTGAGTGAGTGAGTGAGTGAGTGAGTGAGTGAGTGAGTGAGTGAGTGAGTGAGTGAGTGAGTGAGTGCGTGAGTGAGTGAGTGAGTGTGGCCCGTGAATGAGTGTGATTGAGTGTGGCCCGTGAGTGAGTGAGTGAGTGAGTGAGTGAGTGAGTGAGTGAGTGAGTGAGTGAGTGAGTGAATGAGTGAGTGAGTGAGTGAGTCAGTGTGGCCCGTGAATGAGTGAGTGATTGAGTGTGGCCCGTGAGTGAGTGTGAGTGAGTGTGGCCCATGAGTGAGTGTGTGTGGCCCATGAGTGAGTGAGCTTGGCCGGTGAGTGAGTGTAGCCCGTGAGTGAGTGAGTGAGTGAGTGTGGTCGGTGAGCGAGTGAGTGAGTGTGACCGGTGAGTGAGTGTGGCCCATGAGTGAGTGTGACCCGTGAGTGAGTGTGAGTGAGTGAGTGAGTGAGTGAGTGAGTGAGTGAGTGAGTGAGTGAGTGAGTGAGTGAGTGAGTGAGTGAGTGAGTGAGTGAGTGAGTGAGTGAGTGAGTGAGTGAGTGAGTGATGCCGGTGTGTGAGTGAGTGAGTTAGTGAGTGTGGCCGGTGAGTGAGTGAGTGTGGCCCGTGAGTGAGTGTGGCCCGTGAGTGAGTGAGTGAGTGAGTGAGTGAGTGAGTGAGTGAGTGAGTGAGTGAGTGAGTGAGTGAGTGAGTGAGTGAGTGAGTGAGTGAGTGCGTGAGTGAGTGAGTGAGTGTGGCCCGTGAATGAGTGTGATTGAGTGTGGCCCGTGAGTGAGTGTGTGTGAGTGTGGCCCGTGAGTGAGTCTGTGTGGCCCGTGAGTGAGTGAGTGTGGCCGGTGAGTGAGTGTGGCCCGTGAGTGAGTGAATGCGTCTGGTGAGTGAGTGAGTGTGGTCGGTGAGCGAGTGAGTGAGTGTGACCGGTGAGTGAGTGTGGCCCATGAGTGAGTGTGACCCGTGAGTGAGTGAGTGAGTGAGTGAGTGAGTGAGTGAGTGAGTGAGTGAGTAAGTGAGTGAGTGATGCCAGTGTGTGAGTGAGTGAATGTGGCCGGTGCGTGAGTGAGTGAGTGTGGCCGGTGAGTGTGGCCGGTGAGTGAGTGAGTGTGGCCAGTGAGTTACTGAGTGAGTGAGTGTGGCTGGTGAGTGAGTGAGTGTGGCCGGTGAGTGAGTGAGTGAGTTAGTGAGTGTGGCCGGTGAGTGAGTGAGTGTGGCCCGTGAGTGAGTGTGAGTGAGTGTGGCCCATGAGTGAGTGTGTGTGGCCCGTGAGTGAGTGAGTGTGGTCGGTGAGTGAGTGTAGCCCGTGAGTGAGTGAGTGAGTGAGTGTGGTCGGTGAGCGAGTGAGTGAGTGTGACCGGTGAGTGAGTGTGGCCCATGAGTGAGTGTGACCCGTGAGTGAGTGTGAGTGAGTGAGTGAGTGAGTGAGTGAGTGAGTGAGTGAGTGAGTGAGTGAGTGAGTGAGTGAGTGAGTGAGTGAGTGAGTGATGCCGGTGTGTGAGTGAGTGAATGTGGCCGGTGCGTGAGTGAGTGAGTGTGGCCGGTGAGTGAGTGAGTGCGGCCGGTGAGCTACTGAGTGAGTGAGTATGGCTGGTGAGTGAGTGAGTGAGTTAGTGAGTGTGGCCGGTGAGTGAGAGAGTGTGGCCCGTGAGTGAGTGTGGCCCGTGAGTGAGTGAGTGAGTGAGTGAGTGAGTGAGTGAGTGAGTGAGTGAGTGAGTGAGTGAGTGAGTGAGTGCGTGAGTGAGTGAGTGAGTGTGGCCCGTGAATGAGTGTGATTGAGTGTGGCCCGTGAGTGAGTGAGTGAGTGAGTGAGTGAGTGAGTGAGTGAGTGAGTGAGTGAGTGAGTGAGTGAGTGAATGAGTGAGTGAGTGAGTGAGTCAGTGTGGCCCGTGAATGAGTGAGTGATTGAGTGTGGCCCGTGAGTGAGTGTGAGTGAGTGTGGCCCATGAGTGAGTGTGTGTGGCCCATGAGTGAGTGAGCTTGGCCGGTGAGTGAGTGTAGCCCGTGAGTGAGTGAGTGAGTGAGTGTGGTCGGTGAGCGAGTGAGTGAGTGTGACCGGTGAGTGAGTGTGGCCCATGAGTGAGTGTGACCCGTGAGTGAGTGTGAGTGAGTGAGTGAGTGAGTGAGTGAGTGAGTGAGTGAGTGAGTGAGTGAGTGAGTGAGTGAGTGAGTGAGTGAGTGAGTGAGTGAGTGATGCCGGTGTGTGAGTGAGTGAGTTAGTGAGTGTGGCCGGTGAGTGAGTGAGTGTGGCCCGTGAGTGAGTGTGGCCCGTGAGTGAGTGAGTGAGTGAGTGAGTGAGTGAGTGAGTGAGTGAGTGAGTGAGTGAGTGAGTGAGTGCGTGAGTGAGTGAGTGAGTGTGGCCCGTGAATGAGTGTGATTGAGTGTGGCCCGTGAGTGAGTGTGTGTGAGTGTGGCCCGTGAGTGAGTCTGTGTGGCCCGTGAGTGAGTGAGTGTGGCCGGTGAGTGAGTGTGGCCCGTGAGTGAGTGAATGCGTCTGGTGAGTGAGTGAGTGTGGTCGGTGAGCGAGTGAGTGAGTGTGACCGGTGAGTGAGTGTGGCCCATGAGTGAGTGTGACCCGTGAGTGAGTGAGTGAGTGAGTGAGTGAGTGAGTGAGTGAGTGAGTGAGTGAGTGAGTGAGTGAGTGAGTGAGTGAGTGAGTGAGTGATTGAGTGAGTGAGTGAATGTGGCCGGTGCGTGAGTGAGTGAGTGTGGCCGGTGAGTGTGGCCGGTGAGTGAGTGAGTGTGGCCGGTGAGTTAGTGAGTGAGTGAGTGTGGCTGGTGAGTGAGTGAGTGTGGCCGGTGAGTGAGTGAGTGAGTTAGTGAGTGTGGCCGGTGAGTGAGTGAGTGTGGCCTGTGAATGAGTGTGGCCTGTGAGTGAGTGAGTGAGTGAGTGAGTGAGTGAGTGAGTGAGTGAGTGAGTGAGTGAGTGAGTGAGTGAGTGAGTGAGTGAGTGAGTGAGTGTGGCCCATGAATGAGTGAGTGATTGAGTGTGGCCTGTGAGTGAGTGTGAGTGAGTGTGGCCCGTGAGTGAGTGTGTGTGGCCCGTGAGTGAGTGAGTGTGGCTGTTGAGTGAGTGTGGCCTGTGAGTGAGTGAGTGAGTTAGTGAGTGTGGCCGGTGAGTGAGTGAGTGTGGCCCGTGAGTGAGTGTGGCCCGTGAGTGAGTGAGTGAGTGAGTGAGTGAGTGAGTGAGTGAGTGAGTGAGTGAGTGAGTGAGTGAGTGAGTGAGTGAGTGAGTGAGTGAGGCCCGTGAATGAGTGAGTGAGTGAGTGAGTGTGGCCTGTGAGTGAGTGAGTGAGTGAGTGCGTGAGTGAGTGAGTGAGTGTGGCCCATGAATGAGTGTGATTGAGTGTGGCCCGTGAGTGAGTGAGTGAGTGAGTGAGTGAGTGAGTGAGTGAGTGAGTGAGTGAGTGAGTGAGTGAATGAGTGAGTGAGTGAGTGAGTCAGTGTGGCCCGTGAATGAGTGAGTGATTGAGTGTGGCCCGTGAGTGAGTGTGAGTGAGTGTGGCCCATGAGTGAGTGTGTGTGGCCCATGAGTGAGTGAGTGTGGCCGGTGAGTGAGTGTAGCCCGTGAGTGAGTGAGTGAGTGAGTGTGGTCGGTCAGCGAGTGAGTGAGTGTGACCGGTGAGTGAGTGTGGCCCATGAGTGAGTGTGACCCGTGAGTGAGTGTGAGTGAGTGAGTGAGTGAGTGAGTGAGTGAGTGAGTGAGTGAGTGAGTGAGTGAGTGAGTGAGTGAGTGAGTGAGTGAGTGAGTGATGCCGGTGTGTGAGTGAGTGAATGTGGCCGGTGCGTGAGTGAGTGCGGCCGGTGAGTTACTGAGTGAGTGAGTGTGGCTGGTGAGTGAGTGAGTGTGGCCGGTGAGTGAGTGAGTGAGTTAGTGAGTGTGGCCGGTGAGTGAGTGAGTGTGGCCCGTGAGTGAGTGTGGCCCGTGAGTGAGTGGGTGAGTGAGTGAGTGAGTGAGTGAGTGAGTGAGTGAGTGAGTGAGTGAGTGAGTGAGTGAGTGCGTGAGTGAGTGAGTGAGTGTGGCCCGTGAATGAGTGTGATTGAGTGTGGCCCGTGAGTGAGTGTGTGTGAGTGTGGCCCGTGAGTGAGTGTGTGTGGCCCGTGAGTGAGTGAGTGTGGCCGGTGAGTGAGTGTGCCCGTGAGTGAGTGAGTGCGTCTGGTGAGTGACTGAGTGTGGTCGGTGAGCGAGTGAGTGAGTGTGACCGGTGAGTGAGTGTGGCCCATGAGTGAGTGTGACCCGTGAGTGAGTGAGTGAGTGAGTGAGTGAGTGAGTGAGTGAGTGAGTGAGTGAGTGAGTGAGTGAGTGAGTGAGTGAGTGATTGAGTGAGTGAGTGATGCCGGTGTGTGAGTGAGTGAATGTGGCCGGTGCGTGAGTGAGTGAGTGTGGCCGGTGAGTGTGGCCGGTGAGTGAGTGAGCGTGGCCGGTGAGTTAGTGAGTGTGAGTGTGGCTGGTGAGTGAGTGAGTGTGGCCGGTGAGTGAGTGAGTGAGTTAGTGAGTGTGGCCGGTGAGTGAGTGAGTGTGGCCCGTGAGTGAGTGTGGCCTGTGAGTGAGTGAGTGAGTGAGTGAGTGAGTTAGTGAGTGAGTGAGTGAGTGAGTGAGTGAGTGAGTGAGTGAGTGAGTGAGTGAGTGAGTGTGGCCCATGAATGAGTGAGTGATTGAGTGTGGCCTGTGAGTGAGTGTGAGTGAGTGTGGCCTGTGAGTGAGTGTGTGTGGCCCGTGAGTGAGTGAGTGTGGCCGTTGAGTGAGTGTGGCCCGTGAGTGAGTGAGTGAGTTAGTGAGTGTGGCCGGTGAGTGAGTGAGTGTGGCCCGTGAGTGAGTGTGGCCCGTGAGTGAGTTAGTGAGTGAGTGAGTGAGTGAGTGAGTGAGTGAGTGAGTGAGTGAGTGAGTGAGTGAGTGAGTGAGTGAGTGAGTGAGTGAGTGAGTGAGTGAGTGAGTGAGTGTGGCCCGTGAATGAGTGAGTGAGTGAGTGTGGCCTGTGAGTGAGTGTGAGTGAGTGTGGGCCGTGAGTGAGTGTGTGTGGCCCGTGAGTGAGTGAGTGTGGCCGGTGAGTGAGTGTGGCCCGTGAGTGAGTGAGTGCGGCCGGTGAGTGAGTGAGTGTGGTCGGTGAGCGAGTGAATGAGTGTGACCTGTGAGTGAGTGTGGCCCATGAGTGAGTGTGACCCGTGAGTGACTGTGACCCGTGAGTGAGTGAGTGAGTGAGTGAGTGAGTGAGTGAGTGAGTGAGTGAGTGAGTGAGTGAGTGAGTGAGTGAGTGAGTGAGTGAGTGAGTGAGTGAGTGAGTGAGTGAGTGATGCCGGTGTGTGAGTGAGTGAATGTGGCCGGTGAGTGTGGCCGGTGAGTGAGTGAGTGCGGCCGGTGAGTTACTGATTGAGTGAGTGTGGCTGGTGAGTGAGTGAGTGTGGCCAGTGAGTGAGTGAGTGAGTTAGTGAGTGTGGCCGGTGAGTGAGTGAGTGTGGCCCGTGAGTGAGTGTGGCCCGTGAGTGAGTGAGTGAGTGAGTGAGTGAGTGAGTGAGTGAGTGAGTGAGTGAGTGAGTGAGTGAGTGAGTGAGTGAGTGAGTGAGTGTGTGAGTAAGTGTGGCCCGTGAATGAGTGAGTGATTGAGTGTGGCCCGTGAGTGAGTGTGAGTGAGTGTGGCCCGTGAGTGAGTGTGTTTGGCCCGTGAGTGAGTGAGTGTGGCCGGTGAGTGAGTGCGGCCCGTGAGTCAGTGATTGCGTCCGGTGAGTGAGTGAGTGTGGTCGGTGAGCGAGTGAGTGAGTGTGACCGGTGAGTGAGTGTGGCCCATGAGTGAGTGTGACCCGTGAGTGAGTGTGACCCGTGAGTGAGTGAGTGAGTGAGTGAGTGAGTGAGTGAGTGAGTGAGTGAGTGAGTGAGTGAGTGAGTGAGTGAGTGAGTGAGTGAGTGAGTGATGCCGGTGTGTGAGTGAGTGAATGTGGCCGGTGCGTGAGTGAGTGAGTGTGGCCGGTGAGTGTGGCTGGTGAATGAGTGGGTGTGGCCGGTAAGTTAGTGAGTGAGTGAGTGTGGCTGGTGAGTGAGTGAGTGTGGCCGGTGAGTGAGTGAGTGAGTTAGTGAGTGTGGCCGGTGAGTGAGTGAGTGTGGCCCGTGAGTGAGTGTGGCCTGTGAGTGAGTGAGTGAGTGAGTGAGTGAGTGAGTGAGTGAGTGAGTGAGTGAGTGAGTGAGTGAGTGAGTGAGTGAGTGTGACCTGTGAATGAGTGAGTGATTGAGTGTGGCCTGTGAGTGAGTGTGAGTGAGTGTGGCCCGTGAGTGAGTGTGTGTGGCCCGTGAGTGAGTGAGTGTGGCCGGTGAGTGAGTGTGGCCCGTGAGTGAGTGAGTGCGGCCGGTGAGTGAGTGAGTGTGGTCGGTGAGCGAGTGAGTGAGTGTGACCGGTTAGTGAGTGTGGCCCATGAGTGAGTGTGACCCGTGAGTGAGTGTGACCCGTGAGTGAGTGAGTGAGTGAGTGAGTGAGTGAGTGAGTGAGTGAGTGAGTGAGTGAGTGAGTGAGTGATTGAGTGAGTGAGTGAGTGAGTCAGTGAGTGAGTGAGTGAGTGATGCCAGTGTGTGAGGGAGTGAATGTGGCCGGTGCGTGAGTGAGTGAGTGTAGCCGGTGAGTGTGGCCGGTGAGTGAGTGAGTGCGTCCGGTGAGTTAGTGAGTGAGTGAGTGTGGCTGGTGAGTGAGTGAGTGTGGCCAGTGAGTGAGTGAGTGAGTTAGTGAGTGTGGCCGGTGAGTGAGTGAGTGTGGCCGGTGAGTGAGTGTGTGAGTGAGTGAGTGAGTGAGTGAGTGAGTGAGTGAGTGAGTGAGTGAGTGAGTGAGTGAGTGAGTGAGTGAGTGAGTGAGTGAGTGAGTGAGTGAGTGTGGCCGGTGAGTGAGTGAGTGAGTGAGTGTGGCCGGTGAGTGA
>CM075988.1:203823-213823 GCA_038087875.1 Malacoraja senta
GTGTGGCCCGTGAGTGAGTGAGTGAGTGAGTGAGTGAGTGAGTGAGTGAGTGAGTGAGTGAGTGAGTGAGTGAGTGAGTGAGTGAGTGAGTGAGTGAGTGAGTGAGCGAGTGAGTGAGTGAGTGAGTGTGGCCCGTGAATGAGTGAGTGAGTGAGTGTGGCCTGTGAGTGAGTGTGAGTGAGTGTGGGCCGTGAGTGAGTGTGTGTGGCCCGTGAGTGAGTGAGTGTGGCCGGTGAGTGAGTGTGGCCCGTGAGTGAGTGAGTGCGGCCGGAGAGTGAGTGAGTGTGGTCGGTGAGCGAGTGAATGAGTGTGACCGGTGAGTGAGTGTGGCCCATGAGTGAGTGTGACCCGTGAGTGAGTGTGACCCGTGAGTGAGTGAGTGAGTGAGTGAGTGAGTGAGTGAGTGAGTGAGTGAGTGAGTGAGTGAGTGAGTGAGTGAGTGAGTGAGTGAGTGATGCCGGTGTGTGAGTGAGTGAATGTGGCCGGTGCGTGAGTGAGTGAGTGTGGCTGGTGAGTGTGGCCAGTGAGTGAGTGAGTGCGGCCGGTGAGTTACTGAGTGAGTGAGTGTGGCTGGTGAGTGAGTGAGTGTGGCCGGTGAGTGAGTGAGTGAGTTAGTGAGTGTGGCCGGTGAGTGAGTGAGTGTGGCCCGTGAGTGAGTGTGGCCCGTGAGTGAGTGAGTGAGTGAGTGAGTGAGTGAGTGAGTGAGTGAGTGAGTGAGTGAGTGAGTGAGTGAGTGTGTGAGTGAGTGTGGCCCGTGAATGAGTGTGTGATTGAGTGTGGCCCGTGAGTGAGTGTGAGTGAGTGTGGCCCGTGAGTGAGTGTGTTTGGCCCGTGAGTGAGTGAGTGTGGCCTGTGAGTGAGTGTGGCCCGTGAGTGAGTGATTGCATCCGGTGAGTGAGTGAGTGTGGTCGGTGAGCGAGTGAGTGAGTGTGACCGGTGAGTGAGTGTGGCCCATGAGTGAGTGTGACCCGTGAGTGAGTGTGACCCGTGAGTGAGTGAGTGAGTGAGTGAGTGAGTGAGTGAGTGAGTGAGTGAGCGAGTGAGTGAGTGAGTGAGTGAGTGATGCCGGTGTGTGAGTGAGTGAATGTGGCCGGTGCGTGAGTGAGTGAGTGTGGCCGGTGAGTGTGGCCGGTGAATGAGTGAGTGTGGCCGGTAAGTTAGTGAGTGAGTGAGTGTGGCTGGTGAGTGAGTGAGTGTGGCCGGTGAGTGAGTGAGTGAGTTAGTGAGTGTGGCCAGTGAGTGAGTGAGTGTGGCCCTTGAGTGAGTGTGGCCTGTGAGTGAGTGAGTGAGTGAGTGAGTGAGTGAGTGAGTGAGTGAGTGAGTGAGTGAGTGAGTGAGTGAGTGAGTGAGTGAGTGAGTGAGTGAGTGAGTGTGGCCCATGAATGAGTGAGTGATTGAGTGTGGCCTGTGAGTGAGTGTGAGTGAGTGTGGCCCGTGAGTGAGTGTGTGTGGCCCGTGAGTGAGTGAGTGTGGCCGGTGAGTGAGTGTGGCCCGTGAGTGAGTGAGTGAGTTAGTGAGTGTGGCCGGTGAGTGAGTGAGTGTGGCCCATGAGTGAGTGTGGCCCGTGAGTGAGTGAGTGAGTGAGTGAGTGAGTGAGTGAGTGAGTGAGTGAGTGAGTGAGTGAGTGAGTGAGTGAGTGAGTGAGTGAGTGAGTGAGTGAGTGAGTGTGGCCCGTGAATGAGTGAGTGAGTGAGTGTGGCCTGTGAGTGAGTGTGAGTGAGTGTGGGCCGTGAGTGAGTGTGTGTGGCCCGTGAGTGAGTGAGTGTGGCCGGTGAGTGAGTGTGGCCCGTGAGTGAGTGAGTGCGGCCGGTGAGTGAGTGAGTGTGGTCGGTGAGCGAGTGAATGAGTGTGACCGGTGAGTGAGTGTGGCCCATGAGTGAGTGTGACCCGTGAGTGAGTGTGACCCGTGAGTGAGTGAGTGAGTGAGTGATTGAGTGAGTGAGTGAGTGAGTGAGTGAGTGAGTGAGTGAGTGAGTGATGCCGGTGTGTGAGTGAGTGAATGTGGCCGGTGCGTGAGTGAGTGTTTGGCCGGTGAGTGTGGCCGGTGAGTGAGTGAGTGCGGCCGGTGAGTTACTGAGTGAGTGAGTGTGGCTGGTGAGTGAGTGAGTGTGGCCGGTGAGTGAGTGAGTGAGTTAGTGTGTGTGGCCGGTGAGTGAGTGAGTGTGGCCCGTGAGTGAGTGTGGCCCATGAGTGGGTGAGTGAGTGAGTGAGTGAGTGAGTGAGTGAGTGAGTGAGTGAGTGAGTGAGTGAGTGAGTGAGTGAGTGAGTGAGTGAGTGAGTGTGTGAGTGAGTGTGGCCTGTGAATGAGTGAGTGATTGAGTGTGGCCCGTGAGTGAGTGTGAGTGAGTGTGGCCCGTGACTGAGTGTGTTTGGCCCGTGAGTGAGTGAGTGTGGCCGGTGAGTGAGTGTGGCCCGTGAGTGTGTGATTGCGTCCGGTGAGTGAGTGAGTGTGGTCGGTGAGCGAGTGAGTGAGTGTGACCGGTGAGTGAGTGTGGCCCATGAGTGAGTGTGACCCGTGAGTGAGTGTGACCCGTGAGTGAGTGAGTGAGTGAGTGAGTGAGTGAGTGAGTGAGTGAGTGAGTGTGGCTGGTGAGTGAGTGAGTGCGTGAGTGTGGCCGGTGAGTGAGTGAGTGAGTGAGTGTGGCCGGTGAGTGAGTGAGCGTGAGTGGGTGTGGCCGGTGAGTGAGTGAGTGTGGCCGGTGAGTGAGTGAGTGAGTGCATGAGTGTGGCCGGTGAGTGATTGAGTGAGTGTGGCCACTGTGGCCAGTGTGTGAGTGAGTGGTGTGGCCAGTGAGTGAGTGTGGCCGGTGAGTGTGTGTGGCCGGTGAGTGAGTGAGTGAGTGAGTGAGTGTGTGAGTGAGTGAGTGAGTGAGTGAGTGTGAGAGAGTGAGTGAGTGAGTGTGTGAGTGAGTGAGTGAGTGAGTGAGTGAGTGAGTGAGTGAGTGAGTGAGTGAATGAGTGAGTGAGTGAGTGAGTGAGTGAGCGAGTGAGTGAGTGAGTGTGGTCCGTGAATGAGTGAGTGATTGAGTGTGGCCCATGAGTGTGTGTGAGTGAGTGTGGCCCGTGAGTGAGTGTGTGTGGCCGGTGAGTGAGTGAGTGTAGCCGGTGTGTGAGTGTGGCCCGTGAGTGAGTGTGTGTGGCCCGTGCGTGAGTGAGTGTGGCCGGTGAGTGAGTGTGGCCCGTGAGTGAGTGAGTGCGGCCGGTGAGTGAGTGAGTGTGGTCGGTGAGCGAGTGAGTGAGTGTGACCGGTGAGTGAGTGTGGCCCATGAGTGAGTGTGACCCATGAGTGAGTGTGACCCGTGAGTGAGTGAGTGAGTGAGTGAGTGAGTGAGTGAGTGAGTGAGTGAGTGAGTGAGTGAGTGAGTGAGTGAGTGAGTGAGTGAGTGAGTGAGTGAGTGAGTGAGTGAGTGAGTGATGCCGGTGTGTGAGTGAGTGAATGTGGCCGGTGCGTGAGTGAGTGAGTGTGGCCGGTGAGTGTGGCCGGTGAGTGAGTGAGTGCGGCCGGTGAGTTAGTGAGTGAGTGAGTGTGGCTGGTGAGTGAGTGAGTGTGGCCGGTGAGTGAGTGTGTGAGTTAGTGAGTGTGGCCGGTGAGTGAGTGAGTGTGGCCGGTGAGTGAGTGTGTGTGAGTGAGTGCGTGAATGAGTGAGTGAGTGAGTGAGTGAGTGAGTGAGTGAGTGAGTGAGTGAGTGAGTGAGTGAGTGAGTGATGCCGGTGTGTGAGTGAGTGAATGTGGCCGGTGCGTGAGTGAGTGAGTGTGGCCGGTGAGTGTGGCCGGTGAGTGAGTGAGTGCGGCCGGTGAGTTACTGAGTGAGTGAGTGTGGCTGGTGAGTGAGTGAGTGTGGCCGGTGATTGAGTGAGTGAGTTAGTGAGTGTGGCCGGTGAGTGAGTGAGTGTGGCCCGTGAGTGAGTGTGGCCCGTGAGTGAGTGAGTGAGTGAGTGAGTGAGTGAGTGAGTGAGTGAGTGAGTGAGTGAATGAGTGAGTGAGTGAGTGAGTCAGTGTGGCCCGTGAATGAGTGAGTGATTGAGTGTGGCCCGTGAGTGAGTGTGAGTGAGTGTGGCCCATGAGTGAGTGTGTGTGGCCCGTGAGTGAGTGAGTGTGGCCGGTGAGTGAGTGTAGCCCGTGAGTGAGTGAGTGAGTGAGTGTGGTCGGTGAGCGAGTGAGTGAGTGTGACCGGTGAGTGAGTGTGGCCCATGAGTGAGTGTGACCCGTGAGTGAGTGTGAGTGAGTGAGTGAGTGAGTGAGTGAGTGAGTGAGTGAGTGAGTGATGCCGGTGTGTGAGTGAGTGAATGTGGCCGGTGCGTGAGTGAGTGAGTTTGGCCGGTGAGTGTGGCCGGTGAGTGAGTGCGGCCGGTGAGTTACTGAGTGAGTGAGTGTGGCTGGTGAGTGAGTGAGTGTGGCCAGTGAGTGAGTGAGTGAGTTAGTGAGTGTGGCCGGTGAGTGAGTGAGTGTGGCCCGTGAGTGAGTGTGGCCCGTGAGTGAGTGAGTGAGTGAGTGAGTGAGTGAGTGAGTGAGTGAGTGAGTGAGTGAGTGAGTGCGTGAGTGAGTGAGTGAGTGTGGCCCGTGAATGAGTGTGATTGAGTGTGGCCCGTGAGTGAGTGAGTGAGTGAGTGAGTGAGTGAGTGAGTGAGTGAGTGAGTGAGTGAGTGAGTGAGTGAGTGAGTGAATGAGTGAGTGAGTGAGTCATTGTGGCCCGTGAATGAGTGAGTGATTGAGTGTGGCCCGTGAGTGAGTGTGAGTGAGTGTGGCCCATGAGTGAGTGTGTGTGGCCCGTGAGTGAGTGAGTGTGGCCGGTGAGTGACTGTAGCCCGTGAGTGAGTGAGTGAGTGAGTGTGGTCGGTGAGCGAGTGAGTGAGTGTGACCGGTGAGTGAGTGTGGCCCATGAGTGAGTGTGACCCGTGAGTGAGTGTGAGTGAGTGAGTGAGTGAGTGAGTGAGTGAGTGAGTGAGTGAGTGAGTGAGTGAGTGAGTGAGTGAGTGAGTGAGTGAGTGAGTGAGTGAGTGAGTGATGCCGGTGTGTGAGTGAGTGAATGTGGCCGGTGCGTGAGTGAGTGAGTGTGGCCGGTGAGTGTGGCCGGTGAGTGAGTGAGTGCGGCCGGTGAGTTACCGAGTGAGTGAGTGTGGCTGGTGAGTGAGTGAGTGTGGCCGGTGAGTGAGTGAGTGAGTTAGTGAGTGTGGCCGGTGAGTGAGTGAGTGTGGCCCGTGAGTGAGTGTGGCCCGTGAGTGAGTGAGTGAGTGAGTGAGTGAGTGAGTGAGTGAGTGAGTGAGTGAGTGAGTGAGTGAGTGAGTGAGTGAGTGAGTGAGTGAGTGCGTGAGTGAGTGAGTGAGTGTGGCCCGTGAATGAGTGTGATTGAGTGTGGCCCGTGAGTGAGTGTGAGTGAGTGTGGCCCGTGAGTGAGTGTGTGTGGCCCGTGAGTGAGTGAGTGTGGCCGGTGAGTGAGTGTGGCCCGTGAGTGAGTGAGTGCGTCTGGTGAGTGAGTGAGTGTGGTCGGTGAGCGAGTGAGTGAGTGTGACCGGTGAGTGAGTGTGGCCCATGAGTGAGTGTGACCCGTGAGTGAGTGTGACCCGTGAGTGAGTGAGTGAGTGAGTGAGTGAGTGAGTGAGTGAGTGAGTGAGTGAGTGAGTGAGTGAGTGAGTGAGTGAGTGAGTGCGTGAGTGAGTGAGTAAGTGAGTGAGTGATGCCGGTGTGTGAGTGTGGCCCATGAATGAGTGAGTGATTGAGTGTGGCCTGTGAGTGAGTGTGAGTGAGTGTGGCCCGTGAGTGAGTGTGTGTGGCCCGTGAGTGAGTGAGTGTGGCCGGTGAGTGAGTGTGGCCCGTGAGTGAGTGAGTGAGTTAGTGAGTGTGGCCGGTGAGTGAGTGAGTGTGGCCCATGAGTGAGTGTGGCCCGTGAGTGAGTGAGTGAGTGAGTGAGTGAGTGAGTGAGTGAGTGAGTGAGTGAGTGAGTGAGTGAGTGAGTGAGTGAGTGAGTGAGTGAGTGAGTGAGTGTGGCCCGTGAATGAGTGAGTGAGTGAGTGTGGCCTGTGAGTGAGTGTGAGTGAGTGTGGGCCGTGAGTGAGTGTGTGTGGCCCGTGAGTGAGTGAGTGTGGCCGGTGAGTGAGTGTGGCCCGTGAGTGAGTGAGTGCGGCCGGTGAGTGAGTGAGTGTGGTCGGTGAGCGAGTGAATGAGTGTGACCGGTGAGTGAGTGTGGCCCATGAGTGAGTGTGACCCGTGAGTGAGTGTGACCCGTGAGTGAGTGAGTGAGTGAGTGATTGAGTGAGTGAGTGAGTGAGTGAGTGAGTGAGTGAGTGAGTGAGTGATGCCGGTGTGTGAGTGAGTGAATGTGGCCGGTGCGTGAGTGAGTGTTTGGCCGGTGAGTGTGGCCGGTGAGTGAGTGAGTGCGGCCGGTGAGTTACTGAGTGAGTGAGTGTGGCTGGTGAGTGAGTGAGTGTGGCCGGTGAGTGAGTGAGTGAGTTAGTGTGTGTGGCCGGTGAGTGAGTGAGTGTGGCCCGTGAGTGAGTGTGGCCCATGAGTGGGTGAGTGAGTGAGTGAGTGAGTGAGTGAGTGAGTGAGTGAGTGAGTGAGTGAGTGAGTGAGTGAGTGAGTGAGTGAGTGAGTGAGTGTGTGAGTGAGTGTGGCCTGTGAATGAGTGAGTGATTGAGTGTGGCCCGTGAGTGAGTGTGAGTGAGTGTGGCCCGTGACTGAGTGTGTTTGGCCCGTGAGTGAGTGAGTGTGGCCGGTGAGTGAGTGTGGCCCGTGAGTGTGTGATTGCGTCCGGTGAGTGAGTGAGTGTGGTCGGTGAGCGAGTGAGTGAGTGTGACCGGTGAGTGAGTGTGGCCCATGAGTGAGTGTGACCCGTGAGTGAGTGTGACCCGTGAGTGAGTGAGTGAGTGAGTGAGTGAGTGAGTGAGTGAGTGAGTGAGTGTGGCTGGTGAGTGAGTGAGTGCGTGAGTGTGGCCGGTGAGTGAGTGAGTGAGTGAGTGTGGCCGGTGAGTGAGTGAGCGTGAGTGGGTGTGGCCGGTGAGTGAGTGAGTGTGGCCGGTGAGTGAGTGAGTGAGTGCATGAGTGTGGCCGGTGAGTGATTGAGTGAGTGTGGCCACTGTGGCCAGTGTGTGAGTGAGTGGTGTGGCCAGTGAGTGAGTGTGGCCGGTGAGTGTGTGTGGCCGGTGAGTGAGTGAGTGAGTGAGTGAGTGTGTGAGTGAGTGAGTGAGTGAGTGAGTGTGAGAGAGTGAGTGAGTGAGTGTGTGAGTGAGTGAGTGAGTGAGTGAGTGAGTGAGTGAGTGAGTGAGTGAATGAGTGAGTGAGTGAGTGAGTGAGTGAGCGAGTGAGTGAGTGAGTGTGGTCCGTGAATGAGTGAGTGATTGAGTGTGGCCCATGAGTGTGTGTGAGTGAGTGTGGCCCGTGAGTGAGTGTGTGTGGCCGGTGAGTGAGTGAGTGTAGCCGGTGTGTGAGTGTGGCCCGTGAGTGAGTGTGTGTGGCCCGTGCGTGAGTGAGTGTGGCCGGTGAGTGAGTGTGGCCCGTGAGTGAGTGAGTGCGGCCGGTGAGTGAGTGAGTGTGGTCGGTGAGCGAGTGAGTGAGTGTGACCGGTGAGTGAGTGTGGCCCATGAGTGAGTGTGACCCATGAGTGAGTGTGACCCGTGAGTGAGTGAGTGAGTGAGTGAGTGAGTGAGTGAGTGAGTGAGTGAGTGAGTGAGTGAGTGAGTGAGTGAGTGAGTGAGTGAGTGAGTGAGTGAGTGAGTGAGTGATGCCGGTGTGTGAGTGAGTGAATGTGGCCGGTGCGTGAGTGAGTGAGTGTGGCCGGTGAGTGTGGCCGGTGAGTGAGTGAGTGCGGCCGGTGAGTTAGTGAGTGAGTGAGTGTGGCTGGTGAGTGAGTGAGTGTGGCCGGTGAGTGAGTGTGTGAGTTAGTGAGTGTGGCCGGTGAGTGAGTGAGTGTGGCCGGTGAGTGAGTGTGTGTGAGTGAGTGCGTGAATGAGTGAGTGAGTGAGTGAGTGAGTGAGTGAGTGAGTGAGTGAGTGAGTGAGTGAGTGAGTGAGTGAGTGATGCCGGTGTGTGAGTGAGTGAATGTGGCCGGTGCGTGAGTGAGTGAGTGTGGCCGGTGAGTGTGGCCGGTGAGTGAGTGAGTGCGGCCGGTGAGTTACTGAGTGAGTGAGTGTGGCTGGTGAGTGAGTGAGTGTGGCCGGTGATTGAGTGAGTGAGTTAGTGAGTGTGGCCGGTGAGTGAGTGAGTGTGGCCCGTGAGTGAGTGTGGCCCGTGAGTGAGTGAGTGAGTGAGTGAGTGAGTGAGTGAGTGAGTGAGTGAGTGAGTGAATGAGTGAGTGAGTGAGTGAGTCAGTGTGGCCCGTGAATGAGTGAGTGATTGAGTGTGGCCCGTGAGTGAGTGTGAGTGAGTGTGGCCCATGAGTGAGTGTGTGTGGCCCGTGAGTGAGTGAGTGTGGCCGGTGAGTGAGTGTAGCCCGTGAGTGAGTGAGTGAGTGAGTGTGGTCGGTGAGCGAGTGAGTGAGTGTGACCGGTGAGTGAGTGTGGCCCATGAGTGAGTGTGACCCGTGAGTGAGTGTGAGTGAGTGAGTGAGTGAGTGAGTGAGTGAGTGAGTGAGTGAGTGATGCCGGTGTGTGAGTGAGTGAATGTGGCCGGTGCGTGAGTGAGTGAGTTTGGCCGGTGAGTGTGGCCGGTGAGTGAGTGCGGCCGGTGAGTTACTGAGTGAGTGAGTGTGGCTGGTGAGTGAGTGAGTGTGGCCAGTGAGTGAGTGAGTGAGTTAGTGAGTGTGGCCGGTGAGTGAGTGAGTGTGGCCCGTGAGTGAGTGTGGCCCGTGAGTGAGTGAGTGAGTGAGTGAGTGAGTGAGTGAGTGAGTGAGTGAGTGAGTGAGTGCGTGAGTGAGTGAGTGAGTGTGGCCCGTGAATGAGTGTGATTGAGTGTGGCCCGTGAGTGAGTGAGTGAGTGAGTGAGTGAGTGAGTGAGTGAGTGAGTGAGTGAGTGAGTGAGTGAGTGAGTGAGTGAGTGAGTGAGTGAATGAGTGAGTGAGTGAGTCATTGTGGCCCGTGAATGAGTGAGTGATTGAGTGTGGCCCGTGAGTGAGTGTGAGTGAGTGTGGCCCATGAGTGAGTGTGTGTGGCCCGTGAGTGAGTGAGTGTGGCCGGTGAGTGACTGTAGCCCGTGAGTGAGTGAGTGAGTGAGTGTGGTCGGTGAGCGAGTGAGTGAGTGTGACCGGTGAGTGAGTGTGGCCCATGAGTGAGTGTGACCCGTGAGTGAGTGTGAGTGAGTGAGTGAGTGAGTGAGTGAGTGAGTGAGTGAGTGAGTGAGTGAGTGAGTGAGTGAGTGAGTGAGTGAGTGAGTGAGTGAGTGAGTGATGCCGGTGTGTGAGTGAGTGAATGTGGCCGGTGCGTGAGTGAGTGAGTGTGGCCGGTGAGTGTGGCCGGTGAGTGAGTGAGTGCGGCCGGTGAGTTACCGAGTGAGTGAGTGTGGCTGGTGAGTGAGTGAGTGTGGCCGGTGAGTGAGTGAGTGAGTTAGTGAGTGTGGCCGGTGAGTGAGTGAGTGTGGCCCGTGAGTGAGTGTGGCCCGTGAGTGAGTGAGTGAGTGAGTGAGTGAGTGAGTGAGTGAGTGAGTGAGTGAGTGAGTGAGTGAGTGAGTGAGTGAGTGAGTGAGTGCGTGAGTGAGTGAGTGAGTGTGGCCCGTGAATGAGTGTGATTGAGTGTGGCCCGTGAGTGAGTGTGAGTGAGTGTGGCCCGTGAGTGAGTGTGTGTGGCCCGTGAGTGAGTGAGTGTGGCCGGTGAGTGAGTGTGGCCCGTGAGTGAGTGAGTGCGTCTGGTGAGTGAGTGAGTGTGGTCGGTGAGCGAGTGAGTGAGTGTGACCGGTGAGTGAGTGTGGCCCATGAGTGAGTGTGACCCGTGAGTGAGTGTGACCCGTGAGTGAGTGAGTGAGTGAGTGAGTGAGTGAGTGAGTGAGTGAGTGAGTGAGTGAGTGAGTGAGTGAGTGAGTGAGTGAGTGAGTGCGTGAGTGAGTGAGTAAGTGAGTGAGTGATGCCGGTGTGTG